>JANHFX010019681.1:164298-190044 GCA_027560015.1 Chloroceryle amazona
ATATTTATAATTATATGTATATGTATATGTATGATAAAAGTAGTAGATTCTTCATCTATTTACCTAATAAAGCCTAATTTTTAAATTTATTGACTTTTTATCTTTCCCTTTTACAATCAGTTTTCTTAAAAATAATCAAATTGCATCAGGTGCATTGAGTGAATGTCATATTATCATTAGTGTTAATGAAAGATTTTCAATGTAAACTTTGGCTGAAAAAGTAAATGGGGGCTTTACTTTTAAGTATTTGACTTTGCATCACTTTTTTTCAGATGTGGAACAATATATTTCATGATGATCATATTGGACTTCTTTGAAATGTACTAAATAGTACATGAGAAAAGCTTTTACATCTAAAACTCGAGTGGTAATACCAAAAGATGACGTCAGTCTTTTATTGTGTACCAACGGAAATTCTTTGAAGTGCTTCCAGGTACATAAAGGAAAATTTTATCTTAATTTTCTGTTATCAATTTTCATGAGTCCAGTTTTAAAAGTATTCTTATTTAGGCTAAGAAATACAAGTGACAACACATTTGTATGATATTTTGACTAATTTTATAAACATAATCATGATGGGGATCTGCATTTACTGACAGATAAATTACTCAGAACTACATGCCAAAATCTTGTGAATCCATTTGTGATTATGATAACTCAGAATGAAATCCTGATCTCATTTCTGACAACAACATTATTTTGGATCTATCTTTTAGAAAAGTCATGCTGTACACTGAACAGGTTTCCAAACCTGTTGTTTCATTCAGAGAATAAATTGTAAAAATCTGTCCTTCCTACTCTTTCTATACTAAGTAATGAATTTGTTTGACTTCATGGATCATCTGTACAGAAATAAGATAGCAGCAAAATGTACAGAAAACCCAGAGACAGAGAAAATGAGAGCCTCTTTTACTCCAGTCCAGTAGTTAGGAGGTAAGAAGTCACTTTATTAGTACTGCTTGTGGTAGGAATGCTACTTGGTATAGCATCTGTAGGAATATTACACATGAGACTGTATCTATGGGAGAGAGGAGAATCAGGATTAAAACATGGATGGAAAGGTGGTTGGAAATGAAAGGATAGAAGAAAAATGCAAGAATACCCTTTGGTAGAATCCTTTATCCTAAACCCCAGTCTTGGGAACATGAGAAAACTTTTGGCATAAACATTTGTGTTGAGGTCAAGTGGGGTTAGAAGAATATATATTTGCATGCCTGGAGCTACAACACAAAAAGAAAATATTAATTAAAAAAACAAGCTAGAGGTTTTACTTGCCCTCAAACTACTTTTTCTTTTAATACATTCTTTTGCTTCTTACAGTCAGTGGACTTGATTTTGATCTCACTTGTATTGGTTCTAATCAGAATAACTCAGTATGAACCAGGGCATTGTTCTGATATCAAATCAACCTAAGGAAGGGGAGGGTCTTATTTGCAGCACATTTAACATGGAGGTCACCTCAAGGGCTTACTCTAGTTTCCAAGTTGGATGGATCATAGCAAGTGGGATGTGCTAAACCTTAAGAATTAACTTTCTGGATGACTTCTTCACAGTTTAAAGCTAAGCATATAGCAACATTTTAGTGAATAAAGCCTGTAGTGTTCATTTAGAAACTCTGTTGAAGACAATTGCAACCTTTGATTTCATTGCAATCTGTCTAAATTAGGAAAAGATGTTGTTTATCTGCCCTGACCTTTTCCTAATCTACATACAACAACAGTTATACATTTTCTTTCAGTTTAGTTGGTAAAGATCAGTTAACCAGCTGGCCTCAGCTCTGTCACCACAGGACTTACTGTTATTTTCAATTTCTCAGCCTTCAATTCTGAGATATGCTCCTGCATGTTTGTGCTGGCTGCTTAAGAAAGTTTTTAAATTGCCATGACAGCTAAAATAACAGATCCTCAGGACCTGTAGACTCTGGTGCGAGCAGAAACAAATTAAGCTGCAGTGGGAGTTGAACTGGGATAGGTCAAGAAATCAACATGTTGTTTTGGTGAAGAAGGACAAGAAAAGATGAGAACAAGAATGCCTTGATCAGAGACAAGCATGTGTGCTTTTGAGGGGCAGATTTTGTTACGTGAACTCACATTCTTCAGGAACTAGGTTGAGACCTATAACTATGTTTAGACTGTGACCTGAACCATATTTGTAACAAGATCTTGCAACTCTGGAGAGTGACTGTATTAAACTGTTGTTATTTGACTCTTGCTGAATTACTCTCTCACCATGCCATATGAAATGTTGTCTATCACACACATGATGCTCTAATCCTTTTATGAATGAAATGCACTTGTTTATTTATTAAAGCTGGGAAAAATATTTTTCTGTACAAACTTCCTTTTTCTTCTTTTTACATGTAATGTCAAAACATAAAAGCTATTTTATGTTGTTCTACTAAACATAATTTTGTCCCACGACCTGCAAAAATGTGCTTCCATTTTGTACCCCATTAAAGCAACTGCATCCAATCTTTACACCTGCTTATGTTATTATAAAAACTATCTCACTGAATTTGCCTTGAGTTTTGGGTTATTGGAAATAATAGAAAACAATATTCTTTTGACATTTTATTGATTGTGCCTACTTATTTTAATGATTAAGTGTAATGATGCATCATCAGCTGTTGAAAGGGCTGCTTCAGAAGAGGCAACAAAAGAAAATAAAACATTTGAGTTTATTCTTATATTACTTCCATTCCTCAGGTTTGAATGAAATTTGAGTATCATTAGTTGAATAAAGCTCACATTTTTAAGCTAGAGACAGTAAGTATACTGCATTAAATAGATTAGTTGATCATTATTTATAGGACCAATTGCTCAGTAAGCACTTTATTTTCCTAACAGAACTGATATTCAACTTGGCAATTTGTATAAACAGTACATATGTTCTTAATGTATATGTTTATCTACAATAGTAAACATAAGCAACCTTTTGCCTATCATATAACGCCCCTAAAGGCATTATGGGTTAACAGTGATTTAATCCCCTTATGCATGCATAATATGACAAGCTTTGCATAAATGATAATAAATAATTGGTATGTATAAATAATTCATCATTTATTTTTGCAGTAGAAATAGAATTCTTAGACATATTTTAAACAAAGGGAATAGCAAACATGATCTCAATCAGAAAAGGGGTTAAAACACATTACACAAAACAATGTTTCAAATAATAAAGACTCATGCATGCAACATATATTTTTATTTCTTTCATGCTAGCATATTATATTGCCAACTTGTTCTCAAGTATGGAACAGTACATATTTAACAGCATCATAAAATAATGCAAGAAATAAATGTTATACTGAACATTTAATCCAAAACAAAAGGGAATAATATATTTTAGAAATATAAATACCTACACTGTGCTCTGTAGAAAACTGGATATTATTCATGGATTTCAGTTTTTTTCTGAAATCACATTGGGTATTTTGGGAAGATTCCTCTAACACTCCCATTGCAGATAATATCTGATAAAATTTAAAAATTTTAATTTTTGTAGTAATTTTTTATTTAACAATGGTTCTGTGGTTGCACAATAAATTGCTAATTGGATTAAATTTTTTGGATGAAGTAATATCCTAAAGAAGGAAAATAAAACCCCCAGTGTTACGTTAAATAGGTAATACTTTTAATAGTTAAAAATCAGTAAGATTTTAAGATTTAATGTGTATAGCAATGAGTTAACTTTAAGAATGTAATTCCATCCTTATTCAGTAAGGCAGTCAAATACACATGTAAATTTAAGCACATGCATCAATCTCATTGACTTTACATTGTTCTCTCCAGAGTATATTTCTTTTCATTAGGAAGACACTGATTCTTAACTACCATCAAACTGCCGACTCAACTTGCTTCAATAAGTCCCTCTGAAGCTTCTCAAAGTCTTCTCTAATTCTGACCAATATAAAGAGCGCTGGCATTTGCAAATGTTGGCATGTAATTTCTTAACCCTTTCTACTGACAATAGTGTTTATAGATACATATATCAGTTAGGAGTCATCACAGTATCTAAGGAGGTTAAAAATGCTCTGGTAAAGGAAAGCCAGTTATTGTATATTGCTTTTCCCACTAATTTTAAATATTGTTGGTTTCATTAAGGAACTCTGAGATACCTAGCTATCAATGTATTATCTGTAGAAAAAAAACAACAAACTGAAACATCTTTATACCTAGATTCTGATTTTTAGATATTTTCCAACCGAAAGCAGAAGTCGAGCTCTCACCTCATGATTGTTTAAAAATATAAGCAATGTTAGCTATTTTGAAAGTACAAGTTAGTGTGTTTCTACTATTTGCTTGTAAAGCAGAGAAATGTTATATGCACAAATTTGCCTTTGCTCCTATCATGTCATGGCCACTCAGTTGTTTCATTATACATTATTCATTACTTTTCATTAGTTTCAACCAATTTCCTGATATTAATTCATAGATCCCAGATGTTTTGCTATTTCCCATTTAAAATTAGACAAATCTTGATACTATATGATATAGTAGCAAATTTAAATAAAATATTGTTTTTTTGGTTTTGTTTTGTTAGCAGCTCACATAGAATTTAAAAGCTCTGGTTTATTAGCTTACTTGAACATCTTTCCTGACACCTCAGCATCTGGCTATGCTCTAAAAGATGCAAGACTTATAAAACTCCTTGCTTAAGTCCAACATATCAAGTCTCACCATTCCTTCTCAGCTGCCATCTGACTCCTGAGTCATCCCAAATCCATGGGTTTGTTATTTCTTATGAGTTAGCTGCCTTCTGTCCCTGGGCCCTGCAAGAACTGCCTCTTCTCTGGGGATTCCCTAGCAGTTTAGTCACTGAGACAAAACTGGGGAGTTTTCAGGCTCATATTTCCTCACCAGCACCACCCAGAATGGTAGACATTTTCCTGGGCCATGTAATGATTTGTCCCACTGCAAAGAGGCACAAATGCAGCAAATAGCAATCTGTGCCTGTTATCCAACAGCTCAGTGATCAGAGCATCTGCACAGGATGTAAGACACTTGCATTCCATTTCTTCTTTCTCATGTGGATCCTCTACATCAAAGTCTATGATTTAGTGTGGAAGCCATGTTTTTCATTCTTTGTGCTGCAGCTATTCCATGTGTTATGGGACAACAGGTTATTTAGAGGATCAGAAACAGCAAAATCACAAAGTTCTGAGGCAAAATAGTTTTAGACTTGACTTGCAGTCTCCGATGCAGTGCATGTCTCACTGTTTATAGAAAATAGTCATTGGATCACAGTTTGTGAGCTCCTCACGTTGTCATGCTTTCCAGACTCTCTGTGCCTGTGCATGCACCTAAACATTGAAAAATGCTAGCTCATATCCCTTCAGGAATAGGAAAGAACTGTCCTGTACCTCCTGTTCTGCAGAATAAGCATTAACAAGAAGACTTTTTTTTTTTTCTGAGATTTTTTCAGAGATTAACTCTCTAAGATAGGGCATCACCTGGCAAAAGCAGGGCCAGTGCTGGTGTGAGAAATGTTACAGAAACAGTCAGTCAGAGACTAGGAGGTAAGACCAAAATAATGCAGATTGAGATGGGTGCAACTTCACAACATTCTAGATCTTAAAAAGTATGCCTCCTTCTCCTTCCATCTTTCAGGCCGTTGCTTCAGGTGAGCTGCAGGTTCAGCTCCTTAACATGGTAGAAATTTATTTTTTTTTCCTTTCCTCAGGGCTTTAATTTTTGTCAAGGCAGTAAGATAAATGGTCTCACTAGCACCACAATCTTCACAGAACAAAGGATGAGACAGGAATGAGTGTGCAGGTAAAAAAAAGGAGAAAAAATGGCAACAGGGCGTTGTTAGATCAACCCAGCAAGTAGTCCTTAGCTGCACCCTGGGATCAAGATACAGCCTGCTCTCCATGTCTCCTGTTGATCAGTGGAAGGAACTCTGACATCAGGCTGACTTTTGGGTCTCCTGGGACAGGCATTTCCACTGAGCTGAGGGTTGTCCATTCTGGTGAGCATCAAGGTACCTAGGTTAGGAACTTTACAATACCAATACTGTTATAAAGTTCAGACCATTGTTGGATATGGCCTGTAACATGAGAAACTGTTTTAATGAGTAAGTACAGTGTTTGCACTTAAAAAAAAATTATTTGGTTTCCCTGTTATTTCTATAATACTCTGAATTTTTGCCTTTGTTCCATAGAAGTCAAATCATTAAGCATCTTGGAAAAGAGAGTGCTGTTTCCATTAAAAGAAGGAAAATCTTAAGCATATCAGAAACATTTGTTGGGAGATTTTTCCTTCTGATGTATCTTACTATTGCCAGAGCAATATCTTACTTTTTAAAAAATGAAAATATATTTTAACTTCCACTCTGTGTGATATCATTTAATGCAGAATTAATAAGTTGTTTATGTAGGACTCATTCTATTAATTGCTTCTACATGTTATAACTGTCTATATAACTTATAGTAGATGCCAATATATTTTCTTTTCCTGGATATCTTTGCTCTAAGAAGAAGAAAACAAGTAAGGAATAAGGTCATTAAAATTATATGCAAAGAGAATACCCTGACTAAGCATCTAATTCTAGTTGAATGTCCTCTTAAATTGTAATTTCTTAAGTTTTTTTCCTTTGAGGCATGCTGAACAACATATACCAAAGCCTCACAGCAGCAAGTAAGAGAAGGCATGTAAGTTAGAATATGGCCTTCACATTAGCTTTTCCCCCAAGCATTATTTCCGTTTTAGCCATTTGAAAGGACCAGTGCAATCATGGGTGACACTTATAACCTACACAGTGCAAGTTAGAGCCTTTTAAGGAAAAGATATTTGGCTGATAAAAACCTAGCTCCTTAAACTTTGGTGTGCCATAATATTTCTTTTGGCAAGGGGTCACTGGTGTTCAGCATACATCATCACTAACTTATTAGATCTTGAGGCAATTAGCTGAAAACAAACAGAAGAGACAAGACCTGTATTGAGCTATAGAAACCAGAAGAAAATAGCCCTTGGCACTCCATTATTCCAGGGCTTCATCAAAGGCTAGGCACTGACTGCAGTTTAAAGAAAGGAAAGCATTGTTTTCATGTAATATCTATACAGTATAGGGACTTTACCATGTTATTTTTCTACTTATTCAAGTTACATCCAAACATGTCTTGTTATAATAGGGCAGTGGAAAGAACTTTTCAGTTTCTCCCTAAAACAGTATATGCAATGTGTTGCTTGATTAACTAAGGATTAAAAATCCAATTAGATACTCCCTTTTCATGGGAAATCACATGAGGAATTTTGAGAAATATTACTGAGAACCACTGCTCAAACTAATTGTCTATGATAACGTGCACCAAATGAAGAACTGATATCTAAGGAATACATGGGGTCATCTAAGAAAACTGAACTTTACCTTTTCCAATGTAAATGTGGATTTCTGAATACAGGGTTTCCAATCTAACTGAGCTATATATTACTCAGTTCATTAAGAAACAACAATTTTTTCCCTCTAAAGAAAAAACAAACAAACAAACAACTGGAGAGAAAATACATATTACTGTAAGTGTGACACAATTAAATGTTATTATCATGCCACAAGGCTTTTTTTTAAATTTTTCATTAATATGCTTCAAGATGTATTGTGGTAAATATAGTGCTAACCAATAGAATGTGGTTTCATTCATGTGTGGTAATTATTAAGAATTATGATGCAAATGTGTTTTGATTCTTATTTAAAAAAAAAAAAATCTTACCAAAAGAATATTTAATTCTTTGGTTTCAGAAAAGAAAAATAATTGGTAGAAGTACCTGGCTATGCTTGCCATTTGTTTCTTTTCTGGTAATTAGTTAGACATTCTTCTGTGTACACCAATTAGAGAATCATTAATTACAGAGTCACAGAAACACACATTTTGTTTTTTTCTCTCCTCCCCACCTAAAATAAAAATAAAACAAGCCACTCCAATTACACAAACTGAGATCCTTAAATATATAAATACCTCCTTTGTGTTAGTCATGGATTCTGAACCTAGAGTCAACAAAACCTAATACTGAAGGCTTGCAACATGATGGTGTAGGGTTGAGGATGAAGAGCAATGCCATTGGTCTACCCCATTCCCTCCTTTTCTATAGCTTAATAATCATGTGATTTGTCAATTACTTTGCTCCCAGTAGAGGTAGTACCTCAAAAACATTCTGCACTCTTGGATTCTGTGTCAGACCAGAGAGGCATTTGACAGCTACTGCTCTTAATTATACTGAAGAGGTACTGAGACCTTAAAAGTGGGTAGATCAGTGAAGGCCATTACAGTGGCATTTCACTCAGCTTCATGTAGTATTTCAGTTCTGAGACAAGACTGGTGCTGTAAATACTTTTCCACATAGTGCATAATTTTTTTTTGTAGAAAACTAATCCCTTTCTCATAAGGGAATGTAGAGAGAGGTCTAACTGGAAAAATAAAAGGCACATTGCTGGTCATGCATGATATTCATCCTTCTTTGGACTTAAAGTTTGTAGAAATACCAGTGTTTAATAATAAGAAGAAACAATTGTGAAAATTATTAGCCTATATTTATTTTCAAAGAAAAAATTATTATTTGCAATCTTCCTTGGACAACATAAACATTCACTTAGCTTTTTCCACAGTAATACTTCCTTTCCTACTGCTTATTTACTATTGCAGGTCTATATCTTTACATGTCTTCAAATTCACTGAAGTGATTTATAATAGTCTTATCAATTTAATGTGAATGGTCTATGGAATGCTAGGATTTGGTTAAATTCTTTCCCACAAGAGGTTTCAATTTGTTCATCATCCCTCCTGGTATCTGGTTTCGAGACATGATGTGCAGAATTACCTTTAATATCTGTTCTGCAGATACAATGCATTAGCAGAGAAAATTAGACACAACTCCTTTTAGATCTGATGTGCTGCCGTTGACTTTAAGTTGTCAGGGTGTCGAATTAATGGCAACTGGAGAAGGTTGCCATGACTTAAGGGATCACTGTAAAAGGAAAAACAATCCTTTATATCTTTTCTGAGAGAAATGAAGGCAGCTGTTACATATCGTTCTATTGTGAAGCCCTCCCAACATATTTTTACTTTTTTTATGATAGCAGCAGAGATGTATGCATATATATAAGTATATATAGCTAAAATTAGAACAAAATAGTATGTATGTGGTAACTTTAACTTAAAAAGCAGAAAATATATAATTTTAACCTTGGACAATTAATTTTTTTATGATGTATAACTTTAAAAAAGCCTGTGTTCCCCCAAACAGCCTGAAAACACAGCATATCAGTTTCTATTAAAGTAGACCATGAATACAGTTATCATAAAATCTCATTAATATAAACCTACAAATGATAGCTATTGTCTTCTATGAACAGAAAAAAAAACCTAATCACACATGCTACGTAGCTTGCTCTCTGTTAAGAACATGATTATTTTTATCTTTTTTTTTTTTTTTTGCATTTGCAATGTTGTTTTATCTCCTTAGAACGTAGAATTGTAATGGGCATGATTTTTTTTATTTCTGCAGAAGAAATGAATTCTTAGACAAACAATTTGAGAATGAAATTTATACAGATATAAGAAGTTCAAAAATGATCCTGGAAAGTTTGGACAAGTGGCAAAAGGCTCCCTCTGGGTTTGACATGGATCTTTACATAGACCTTAATTAAGCTGGAGAAATTCTGGGTAAGGAGTCCTGGGTGTATGATTGTACAAATTGAGTGGCTGAGAACTCCTCGCTGGGTAGAAAGACAGAAAATGCTATTGAAATCCTTAAGTGGAGAAAGCTAAAATACGTAGCTCAGCAATCAGGTAAGACTTAAATACATTGGTCTCAGTCTATGACGAGTTCATTTGGGTAAATTTGCATGTCATCTTTTAAAAATGCTTTAAACAATGTAAATTTGGTGAGTCTACTTATATATTCACTTTAGAGTGTGTTTGTGTTATGAAGATGCAATTAAAATAAGTTAATATGTACATACAAACAAACAATCTAAGTGACACCTTGTAGTAATAGTAGATTTATGCTCCTCCCACACTCCACTTACTGTACCTCTGAAAAAGCCTGAGGAATGGCTTTGCAATATGTCTAGAGGATTGGAGTCCTTGGTCTCTCTACTACTGAATGTCCCCCAGAACACAAAGGCCCTGAATATCTTCTACCTTGAGCTCCAAAGTAAGGATCCTTAGAGACTCTCTGGTGAGGAACCCAAGCTGAGCTCAGAAGATAAGGAAGTAATTTTTTTCTTAGATAAGAAGCCCTGTATTAAACAGGATTTTATAAATCAAAACAAAACTCTAAAATTTCATCTGAAATGTAAAATATGTTTTAAGAAGTTCAGATTTAATGTTCTCGACATGTGATATGCAGCTGATTAAATACCCTACCATAGTCTAATTTAACAGATGTTTCAAGGGAGTATCTGGCTGTACTCGTGGTATTTTGGAGTGAAACTTACATGTTTTCATGAATGGCTGAGATAAACTGCAATCAAAAAGAAGACTGGCAATGTTCTGTCTCATGCAATTGGAGGAAAAGGTTTCACAGCCTCTGCTATTAGGTTGGACACCAGAAGTATGGCTCTACGATCACCTTTGTTTTACAATGAAGACCTTCTTTCATGAAAAAGCAAATAGTAATTCTGATTCTTAAACTGCTCCTTCATACTGAAACATCAGACTTACAGGTACTGAGCTCCATCCAGACAGCTTCTCCAAATCCTAGTTATGAACTAGATATTGGGCGAAACAGCAGGTAACCACAGGGACTTCATAAAAAACCCATCTCTGTATTGCAAAGCTCCTGCTGTTGGAAATACCTTGTTTCTTATAGTGATTTTCCACAGAATAGGGCATGTGGCAAAACAGACTCTCCATGAAGGATTCATAGAAGGAGGAATATGTTCATTTCCCTAACCTGATCAACTCTTTAAAAATCTAGCAAAAACCACAGCAATGTTATCATCTTGCTAGCATCAGTTGTATAAAGTCAGTTAAGATGGCTAGTAATTGAAAACAGAGATCATGAAAGTTTGATTTTTTTTCATTGAAAAAAATTGTTAGACCTCTAATAAAAAATATCTGTATTACCACCATACTGGGAGCTAATGTTGGTCTATATTCACCACAGATCTTTATTAGTTGCAAATAGATATAAACTAGCAGAACCTGAGTAACAGTCTTACCAGTTGGAATGAGTACCTTATGTCAGGTGTCAAAATAAAGACAAAAAATCAGGAATCTGGGAAGGTTTTGAGTGTCAAGATCTAAAATTGCAGCACAAAAATCCTATGGGAGATAGATAAGTGCCTAGCTCAGTAAGAACCTGTATTTACATAGTACTTTTCTTTCCAATCCAAAAGCTTCTCTGATACTTCACTTCCACGTTGTGTAATAGAGTTACATTTACCCTGAGGAACTTCCTTTAAGAAATTAAGCAGACAACACCTTCATCATCTCAATTATAATTGAAATTAGAGAAGAAAATCTGGAAATTAAAAACAAGCTAACAGCATTAGGGTATTCACAAAAAGCAGTTTCAAAAGCTGTCGTTCTTTTGTAAGTGATTGAACACCCTATCAGCTATACCAGTCAGCAAGGAAGTATGAGAATTTTAATGCATTTCAAACGATATAGAAAGGGCTTCACTCTCACCTCTGAGGAGAAGCTCCTTAATGCATTGATTATAGAATAGTCCAAACAGGAGTATTTACCTTTCCTATACAGAAATGGAAAATAAAGTTCTGTGGAATCATAAGTGTTCAGGTAAGCAGGGGTATCACTCCAACATTATGACCAGAACATGGATGGTGATAATTCCACAATTCTGGTCTCTGCTCCTGCAATTATATCAATGTTGGGGATTAGTTTTATTCTGATAACTGCTTGATATAAGACAATGTCTTTAAAAATTATATATAAAACTGAGATTCAGGTGCTGACTGAGACATAGGCTTAAAATCATCTTGTCTTTTTCCCTGGGCATGTTCTCTTACATCTAAGACATAACATCTATTGGTAAACTGTTAAGATATAACATCTATTGGTAAAAAGTTATTGCAAATATTGGTCCTTTTTTTTTTCTTTTTTTCTTTTTTTTTTTTAAGGAAAAAGATAGAAGGTTACACACTTGTTCAGAAGAGCAAAAGTAGATACCAATCTTTAGGAAGAGTTTCTGGATTCTAGGCCATAAATGAAAAGTAAAGTTCAAGAATGTAATTTGTATGCCCAAGCTTTAGAAATGGTAGAGTTTCAAACAGATATCCACTTATAAGGTTCATTATCATCTAGCTTCACTTAGCTTTCTACTTGAACTTCTGTCTTTGCCAAGGCCGAGCCCTCCACAGGCACACTAGATGAAAATACATCTCTAATTCCATGTTTAGAATCTGTTGTGTATGTCAGGGTCCAAAAAGTTAGGTTTTCCTGACAAGTTTACAATTTCTTCAGTATTTTATTATGTTGGAAATTTAGCCAAAGGATCACATTGCCAAAGCTGAGAACAATTAGGAAGGACATCTTTTGAAAGGACTGAATCAGAAAAAATAAATTATCATGTGGAACCTCCCAGTAATATTTTGCAAGATTCCCAAATGCCAGTGTTACAACTGAGGAAGAAAGCAGAGGTTATGAAAACAACAGTAAAGTGGAGAAGAATGCAGCTAGAAAAATAACAACATATAACAGTTGAAAGAAAGGAAAAGTTAATTGCAACAAATATGGAAGCAAAATAAAACAAAAGGCTGGTAAAGGAACCGAAAGGACACAAAGACAAAAGAATATTTAGCTGTGAAGAACTGGGAAATTTTTAAGTAAATTGAAACAGATATTGTCCTCACAATAACACAGGCTCATTGCTAGACACTTATATTTAGACTCACCAATATAAACATGCAAAAAGCAAAAGGGTCTATTAAATATTTCTGCTTTGTAGGAAAAGAATTAGAATTATGATTAAAAAAATCCATTTCAAATGTAATATAGAAACATTCTTTAGTAAGTATTTGAATAATATGGAACTCCTAAGAGACTACAAGAAAATGAACAAGGGCAGGAAAGGGTAAAGAAGAAAAGTGGGGTAAATACAGTCATGTTAACCTGACATCAGTCCCGAGGAAAACAATGGGATGGCTGGTATGAGACTCGATTAATAATGAAAGGAGGGAAATCTAATTAATGCCAATCAATGTGGTTTTATGGAAAACAGATCTTGTCAAACTAATTTGATATTTTTGTGAGATTACAAGTTGGGTTGATAAGGTAATAATGTTGATACAATATACTTAGACTACTACAGAACATTTGGTTTCATGCTACAGAATGCATTGGTTAAGAAGGATATAAAATCAACATGGCACACATTAAGTGGATTAAAAACTGTCAGTCTGACAGATCTCAAGATGTAATAATGGTGTATGATAAAAATGGTATATGATCATCAAGTAGTTCTGTTTCTAATAGGACCCTGTAGGTCATGATCTTGTGCTATTATTTCTAAAAAAATTATTGCTAATGTTGAGACATTATAAAATTAACTTCTTTGAGGCTTACAGGAGACAAAAAGACCAGAAAGTTAAAAAGAAATACAGATAACAAAGTACTGAAGCTTGATGTATGTTCTTACCACATGTTGCTTATAGTCTCAGCTCCCTTGTAGCACAGCTTTGTCTCAGGCATCTACATATACATCATTTGTGTCAGCTATACAGGGATTGTTTCATTAAAGAGTACTTTGGCAGGAACTGAAAAATATTCTAGATTTGTTGCTTAATTTAAGATTTAGTGACATTATCTTTGATAAATTACCTGTGAGGAAAGTCTAACAGGTGGATAAAGCAAAGCCTGGGGCTGTAGCAGATGACCAGGATTAGTAATTTTCTAGTCTACATAATACTTTACTGGATAGCTTGAATCATAGAATCATAGAAATGTCTGGGTTGGAAGGGGCCTTTAGAGGTCATCTAGTCCAACCCCCCCTGCTGAGAGCAGGGACATCCTCAACTAAAGCAGGTTGCTTAGAGCCTCGTCAAGCCTCACCTTGAAAATCTCCAGGGATGGGGCCTCAACCACCTCCCTGGGCACTGTTCCAGTGTTCTACCACCCTCATTCTCCCTTACATCCAATCTAAATCCACTCTTTTCTAATTTAAAACCATTGGCCCTCGTTCTTTCACTCCAGGCCTTTGTAAACAGACCCCCTTCAGTCTTTTTATAAGCTCCCTTCAGGTAATGGAAGGTCTCTATTAGGTCTCCCCTGATCCTTCTCAAGGCTGAACGATCCTAGCTCTGTCAGCCTGTCCTCATAGGAGAGGTGTTCCACCCCCCTGATCATCCTTGTGGCCCTCCTCTGGACTCGCTCCATCAGGTCCATGTCCTTCCTGTGCTGAGGGCTCCAGAGCTGGAGCTTGAAGTTAATTGGTCAGTTAATGTAGACTCTCTTATTTGTAGGACCCACGAAGATCTGTTTCTTTGCCTCTTTTTACATCCTGGAGGGCTTCTCAGGTTGTTCTTTGTCTCTGGAATCTCTGCTTCAAAGAGGCACTTGCAAGTCTCTTTTTGCAAACCTTCCTTTGAACCTACACTGGACGTGTCTGTCACTCTCTTGTACTGTGTGGTGAAACCTTGGGTAGGAAAAGATATTTTCTCCAGAAAAATGTAAATAAACCCTTTGAAAATTTAAAACTGGGCAACTAGTATTCTAGTGAACAAAGTAGTGAACAGCTACATGGCCTCCATAAATTCACCTGGTTGTGTGTTCCATGCAATGCAGAAGTCCACAACTGGCAGGGAGAAAATAAGGAAAACAAGAAGTGAGAATGTGTCTATGCAATTAATGAAGAGGCACAAGGAAGAAAAAAATAGAAAAAAACCCATGATTACTGTGAGGCTTGCAGCATCGTAAATTACTTTATTGACATTCTATCTGAACAGCTGTTGTTTTTAATGATGCTTGTATCTTACCTACCTGCAGGTAGGAATAACCACCCCTTTCTGTCTATCTAAAGAGATCCTTGTCTAGTGTATAGTGCAAACATGGCTCTCTGGAAGTTGAACAGTCAGATGTTATGGTAAGCATAAATGAAATTATAAGGATAAAATAAGTGTGGGTGTCTATGTCATTTGAGAAATATATAGGATCACTGATGTCAAGCAGTGCAATACATCTAATAGAGAAAGCAAAGCTCAGGTTATGTAACATGAATGTTATAAATGAACATAGTATGAAAATATCAGATGCTGTATATGAGCAGACCACAAGAGCATTTACAACGGCCATACTGGATGTTAGCTCAGTGTATGGTATGCCCTTAGTGAGTCCTTAACTTCTGCATTTTATGGATCTTTTCAGAAAATCTTTTTCAGAAATCTTTTTACTTGTATCTTCAACATTGCTTTCAGTGTAGCTGAGATGTTACAACAGTCAAGCAATTCTAATTTTGGTCAAAACCTACCTCCAAACCAGTAAATTTTCTCTGCTGGTATTTGGTGTGCTTATAGTCACTGCTCTGGATGTGAAACTTGTAATGTTCACCTTAGGCCAACCCAGTGTCAAGACACGGTTTTGTCATGGTTTAGGCCTAGCTTGCAAATAAGCACCATGCAACCACTCACTCACTCCTCCCACCCGTGATGAGATAGAAAAGAGAACTGTAAGAAAAAGGTAAAACTCCATGGTTTGAGTACAGTTTAACAGAAAAACAGAAAGAGAAAAGAAACAACAGTAATAACTGTAATATTAATGAAATAATATATAAAGCAAGTGATGTACAATGTCACCGCTCAGAACCAAATGCTCGGTCAGCCATCTGCCCACCTGAGCTGTACCACCCTCCCTTCTGGGCCAACTCTCCCCTTATATACTGAGCATGAAGTCAGTATGGGATCAAATATTCCCTTGTTTAGTTCAGTTCAGCTATCCTGGCTGCAGCCCCTCCCTGCTTCTGGTAAAAATTAATCCTATCCTAGGAAAACCCAGGACACTTGGTGATGCAGCATGTCCTTCCCCTTGGTGTGGTAAAAGCTGTATGACTGAGCTGGCAAAAAATAAAGAGAAAAAAAGCATTTTGCTAAAATAAAGAGAAAAAGGATAACATTGAAAAAGAACAGCTAAAACAGAAGCTGTTTTAGAGAGTCCTTGGACCAAAACAGTTAAAAATTATTCAGCAGCTTGGCTATTCAGACATATATTTTAAGTGTCACAAGAAAAGTGCATTTGGAATCATTTCTGTAAAACAATTATATTGAGCTCAGTACCACATGACTGACTTTCTTTTTTTTTTTTTCATTACATACTGCTTGAACCAACAAGCAAAGAAGTGTCCAGAAGAAGTTATTATCGCTGTTAATGTTGGTGACAAAGAAGCAGGGTGGCAATAAAGAGCAGTAGCCCCTCTAGAGACACTCTGGATAAAGAAAGGCAGAAGTATCCAAAGATATGGTCTAAATGCAATTTTAATACTATCAGCACTTATATGATAGCTCTTTTTGAGCAATGAAGGGACATGAAGAAAAGGCACTAGTGTACTTAGGTTTCATGAACCAACAGATCTGAAGCCAAGCAGCTGCCTTCCTGTGAGGTGAAGGCTGCAGATGGAGGAGAGATAAGCACTGGGGAATCCTTAATCAGCTCCCCTGGTTAGGGAACAACAGGGGAAGGTCCCTGATGAGGAAATATAATTTTTCTAGTTTCAGAAGCCTGGATGAATGCCCTTCACCATACACCAAATGTAAGAGTGTCAGAAACAGTATTTTTCAGCTTATACATGTGTAGCACAAATCCTTCTTATCACAGTTAAGAATCTAGTGAAGCTTCTCTTCTTTGAACCAAAAAAAAAGTAAATATGGAAATTCTATTCCCATTAATAATATTTTTATTGCATATACTTTAAGAGTTTTATGTACGCATTGATTAATAACTACTCACCTCCACTCCACTCTTGTGGGACCCTGCCTGGAGTACTGTGTTCAACTCTAGAGTCCCCAGTGTAAGAAAGACATGGACCTGCTTGAGTGGGTCCAGAGGACGGCCACAAAGATGATCAGGGGACTGGAACACCTTCCCTATGAACGCAGGTTCCAGGTAGGCCTTCTAGCTGCCTTCCAGTCCTTAAAGAGGGCCTGCAGGAAAGACAAGGAGGGATTCTTTATCAGGGTGTATAGTGATGGGTCAAGAGTTAACAGTTTCAAACTGAAAGAGGGTAGATTTAGATTAGCAATAAGGAAGAATTTTTTTACTGTGAGGCTGGTGATTCACTCAAACAGGTTACCCAGAGAAGTTGTAGATGTCCCCCGCACCTCCCATAAATAATCAAGTCCAGGCTGGGGCTTTCAGCAACGTGGTGTAGTGGAAAGTGTCCCTGACCTGTCCCTGACCATGACAGGGGAGTTGGAACTAGGTGACCTTTAAGGTGCCTTCCAACCTAAACCATTCTATGATTTATTCCAAGCATTACAGGTCTTTAAAAAGGATTTAAAAAGACAGCATTTAAAAATTAAAATGGACAATCTGTCACATGGAAAAACTTGTTATATAAGGAAATAATTTTCTAAAATAATTTCCTTTCTGCAGTGGCATATTAGACATGAAACAGAATTCATTTAATAATTAATATGTTCATACATTCAGCAAATATTAAATAGTTGTGATGTAGCTAGCAATCAGAGAAAAATTGATGTCTCAGTCATTTCTTAATTATTTTAATTGCTCAGTAAGATGTCTGCAAGTTATTTGGTTAACATACATGATGCTGACTGGAATTGGAACACTGTTCTTTTACCAGGTGAAGATGACAACAACTCTCCAATGTCCTTTAGGAGAATAAATGCTTTCAAAGGTCACTTGTAACCTGTAACACTGTTAAAGCTCCACCACAGACAAGCCTGTGATTAGTTTCATTGTTCTTGCAATATGTCAGCTAAATCAGGTCTTCAAAGGATTTGAGTATTGATAGTAATACTACTTGCCACAAAAACTTTGTCCTGAGTAGACGAGACCTCACCTGGTCAAATATTCTTATGTCAGTTGCTTAGCCTGTCATATCTCAAAGGTATCACCTCTTTTTGTGCAGTCATTGTTCCCTGGAAATCTGTACTTGTACCTTAATGAAATGCTTGTCATTACCTTGTCATAGTTATAATTTGTGAAATTATTTGAGGGTTTTGTTTTGTTCTGTTTTATTTTGTTTTTAAATGTCTTAGTTCCAAACTCTGTGAAAAGTAGGTTCTGACTGTGAGTCTTTTTTCCTTTCTTTTTGCCCCCTGCAGTAGTACAGTTTCTTACAATGAGACAATTATTTTCTGTCAGAAACTCTTACCTCCTTCACATTCTATTTAACTTGAAAACCAGCTGGGACTTCAGACTTTTTCTTAAGTTCAGCATCTTGTATTCTTGAGCACAATTTGTTTGATACAGATACAAGGTTCATGTAACCATACAAGAAAAACATAGACTCATGGAGAGGCAATTGTCATCAGCAAGCCCATGTACCTGGTCTGAGATGAATTTCCAGATCAAAATGTGGATTTCCTTTTTGGTTTTTTTTTGACAGAGAATCGTATTTGACAGGTTTCTGGTTCTTCAGAAGTCTCTTGATGTCTGGAAGAAGTGACAGCCCTCAGATCGGAATGGCATGCAACAGGCTTCTGTGTTCTTGTACAAATCAAAGCACTTTCAAACTTGAACTCTCTTTGCTGAGTTAGAAAAGGGGGAAAAAATGATAATTAAACTTTAAGTATCATGGATGAATGTTAAATATTCAGGTTTGGATGCATAGTGCAAGAGCCTTAAGCTGCCAAGGTTGGTCTGAATATCTTTCAGGAGACATTATGAAGGAATATATGTTTTTACATTCAATAGTATATTGTTTGCCATGTAATACAGTTTCTCAAGTGTTTCTTTGACAGTTTTCCTACAGCTGAAAATTGTGAAGACCTTTTCTTACAATATCCAACTTACTCAAAAGGCAGGCAAAATTTTAAAAATAGTGAATAATTTTAAGATGAAAATACTTACCTCTCCCCAAGATACATTATGGGCTCCTATTTTTTTTTTTCTCCTTTTGAAAAAATAATATTTTAAAATGTGGCAAAACAATTGAATGAAGGATTCAAGAAGATTAGATAACCAATTTATATCAATTTGGGTGATTTTGGAGTTGCTTAAAGGATTGACTGACTAAATCTTGTGTGATGCCTTAGTCTTGCGTGACAGTGTGCCATATCTTTCTGAGCAGACAGCTATTTTCTTTATTGCCACTTAAGCAAGATTTCATTAAACCAAGATAACTGTCAGGAAATGATAATTTGGCTTGAATGCAAGCCACTTGGCCAACTTGGTCTGAAGCATGCTAAGAAACTGGAAGACATTCACTGACATGTGCAGGCATGCCTGCACAATGCTTAAAACTGTTTTACCAAGATTATACCAAGTTAGGGAATTGCCACCTCCAATCTGGGGAGCTCAAGGGAAATGCTTTGAAGTTTTTTGAACCTTTTTTTTGAACTCTGAAAGCATCTTGGCAGTTTGGGATACATCAGTGAGAACTGTGGTTTTCGACTATTTTTGTCTCAGAGATATCTTGACTTTTCAGGATATATTACTGGGGATCAAGACTGGCCCACAAGAATGTCTGGACTTTGTTTTTCAGTGATGGTTTGTACCTGTTGCATTGCTTGTACCACAGTCTCTCTATGACTCAGTTTCCCATCTTACATTTGACAATCTTCATGGAGATTTCTTGAAATCTAGGGTTGAAATGCCAAATACTGTAATTACTGAGGAACAGAAACTAACTATAATTTCTATAATTGAAATTATAAAGATAATTTAACATGACAATATTGATTTTTCACGTAAGACAAAAGAGAGTGGAACGTCACCATTTTTTTTCTCACTAGCATTTAACATTTATTTTCTAGGGACCTGGGGCACCGGGTGGGAAGCCAAAAAAAGAAAATGTCAGTTTTTACATACAGAATTCCCCAAGTCAAAACTGATTCAGATGTCTTATACTCATGTCCCTGGGTGAGAGGAGATTTTCTCGACCAAAGTGTCAAAAGCACTGAAAAAAGATAATTTTACTAGGTTTGCTTTATGTGTGAAATAAAATGTTCCATCTTGCCCTGTTTTACAGTACTGAGACGATGCCCATCTGTTCTAGCAATGGGGACCTCTCTGATGGAATGTCTCCCCTCTATTCAACATACATAAACATCATGTGAAAATTGAATTTTTATTGTGACTGGTAAACAATAGGATTTTAAAAGGTCTGAGGATAAGATTAACATATTGTTACAATAGTAAAGTTTGATTTAAACAATATGATTTCTTGAGAGGGTTCTTCACATACTATCTATTTTACATGTGATACAGACCCCAACTGAGACAAAAAACCCCCAAAACAAAACAAAAAACCCAGTTGTTACTGCTCAGACATTACTTTCTAATTAGCCAACAAGAACAATTAGGAAATTTTTCAGTTAACTTTAATCTCTTTGCCTGGCTACACATTGTTCTTTTTTTATGTCAACAAGTACATGCTGATATTTTAAAACAGATCTCTGTATGCTAATTTTCCTGTTTCCCCATCTAAAAGACTGTAGCTTCCTGACTGTTTATTCTGGTTGACAGTGAATGGTTTTGTTTCTTATTCACCTCAAAATAATATATCGTTGTGAAGTGATTTATAATAAACAGTATCTAGGAAAAAACTATGATGCTGATCAGTTTTGACAACTAAAAATGCATTATTAATGGAATAATAACATTGGAAGCATCTTGAAAACAAGCTGATTGTGAGGAGTTTATTTTTCTGTTCAGACCAAGATTCATTCTTCTAGTTTAGAGATACTTCTGGGTGGACAGGTCATTACAGAGAAGAATGCCAAAAATTATTGCATGTTAGAAAGTCTTGTGATGCTGCCTGTCAAATATAGAATGATAGGTACACTTAAAATAAAGTCAGATACATTATTCCCATTAAAATCCACTTTTACAATATCTGGCTTGACATATAGAATAGATATCTTAAGTGGGTATATATGTCAGAAAGTGAAATTGCCTTAACTGCTTGATTTTACTTAATGGCTGTTGATGAAAGATACCATTTCTTTCTCCTCTATGCACAGTCATATATGAATATAAATGCTGGAACAAATATTTGAATAACAATGCAGCTCAGTGCATCTCTCTGGCATTTTTGCTATTGAAGCAAATGTAAAGCTAAACCTTGAAGTGAAACTACATATAAATTCATCCTCTGCAATTGTAATAGAGGACAAGTAGCAATATAAATTTTCAATATGCTTACTCATATATTTAAGGCATAGTAACCTTGATATGATTTGCATACACAACACAGTATTTAAAGTTCATATTTTAAGTCAGGATGTGTTCTAAGCTCCTGTTATGTAATTGACTAAAAATATTTATACCAATAGCCAAATTATGATGTCTTAGCCATTCTCTAGGAAGACCAGTTTACCATTGTTATTGGATTTTATATTGATTATAGTATGTACTTTATTGAATTTGATGAAGTGCTTTGCTGGATATACTCCAAACACTAACAGCCAAATGAAATTATATAAAAAGGGTCAGCTATATTTAAGAGTATGTGAAAGTGCTTTAGAGACTGGTTATAATTAAAGAGGTTGTAAACCTCCATGCATTTGCATGGAGTGCAAATGTCACAAAAAGCACACCTATGCTTTCCTTAACTGACACAGTTAGAAGGAACTTATTAAGAATGACTCAGTGAAGTTTGAGAGCTTGACAAAGGATAGAGGATAGCCTAAAATCTTTAATAAACATGTTTCCAATTTTAAGTAATAGAAAAGCAGTCATCTGTATAATATTCATCACAAAACTGCATAAAATGCTTCTCTAAATGCACTCAACATTTCTTGGATGAGAACAGACAATGTGAATAACTTAGAAGTGATGCAGTTAAGAAAGATGAGCAAGTATTTTTTACTCTCTTTTCTGAGGGTTCTTGGTCCTAACTTCACTATGTACACTTATAAGTAACTATGTGTTTATGAGGAAAAGGATAGGTAGCCTACATGCTAGCATCATTGCTGCTTTATCCAGCATCTTGGACTGTTGAGGTATGAATCTGCTCCTAACCAGAGGCAGGATAGCCATCAGAGAAGGCAGATTGCCTGGAGGGAGAAATTAAAGTATGGTGAAACCCAGCATAAAAATTATGTATAAATTTCAGATTTAGGAGCTAATTTGCACAAATGTGCAGGGAAAGACAACTTGAACTAAACCTAACAGAATATATATTGCTGGGTTATTCCAAAGGCAATTTCCATTTTCCAATTTGATGTGTATGTGAGTAAGAGAGTGTTTAATCCTTTTCCACTGCAGTATGATTAAAGCTGTATGATCTACGTGAAAGCAGTTATTGTTTTATACAATTCCATTTAAAACTAACAAACACATAAAACCTTAAAGCAGTTTGAAGGATATAAAATAAATAAATAACAGTTACTGGGAGAAAAGAAAAAGTCAGTTCCAGGTATATTCCAGTTTATTTTTATTTTTCGAGAAGTTTTTGGATGCATTTTCCTCAAAGGAATTAATTTGTAATTCTTTTAAATAATAGATTTCATCATAAAATGTCATAAATAGATTTTTTCCTCAACAAAGATAAAATCACAGTCCTTTGTGTTTTTGTATTATGGCAGGGAAAGGAAATCCCATTTAGTTTGGTGTGCTCTCACACGGCATCAGGAAAGACTGGAGAAAGTATATTGTGCATATTGGTAGCTATGTTCAGAAAATTAATTTCCACAGTTGCAACTATGAATATCTGAAGATGGTTTACATTTTCAGCTGGGTGAGGAATAAAAGGCATAATCAATGACTTTGGTCTATAGTAGAAACTAAAGTTTCAGATCCATACATGAGATAAAGTGTGCTCAGTTAGGTGATGACAAATAAAAAAACACGTGGATACAGGGATTTGTTAATGTTCTGACAACAATGTTGCAATTAAAATATGTGTATTTTTTTAATATTTTGAAAGGTCCAATATTGCTGAAATGCTGCTCACAGAACAGAAAAATTATACAATTTCTTAGGCAACATGCAATATTTATACAATGCACTAACAGATGAGACAGAAAGATCACTCAACATCTACACTTGTTTTCTGTATTTAAAGGAAATTTCAGTAATATTTAACATATTCCTTTTTAAGGGTTAATATCCATTCTGTCTCCAAGATAAGCCAGGGTAACATTTTGGGAACTTCCATGAATATACACCCGTGGAAAATGCAAAACCAGGCCTGAATGTGTGTGGGGCAGGTTATTGTACACCCAACTACCAATTTCCATGCACAATTACCCGATTTCTGTGTGCCTGTCCTGGTCTGAAGATAAACAGGCAAATATGTGTGAGTCATCCCTTGGGCTGAAAATTTGGCCCTAAATGAATACATGGGAATAATAATCTCTACAAATAACTTATGTTTCTTTAACCTATAAGGAACAATATATAATGAGAAATTTCATTTTGTACTCCCTTTATTTGAAAAAGACTTACAATCCGATTCATTTTTCTGATTTGAATGATATTAAATAGACAATGAATTTGATCACTTTATGACCATACCTAATGCTAAACAGGCATAAGCATCATTAAGGAACAAAGGTACAAGTCTGTAGATGCGAATTCTACTTTTGGCATCCTGTGTGACCTAGGGTGAATTCAACTAGGACCAGATTTGTAAGGAATGAGTATAAATATCTCTGTTATGCCATTTCTTAACTTAATTAGTGATACTTCTATATTGTAATTTCACAGGGGTACTATTTAGTTTTATTGGGGAGTGTTTGTGACATATTCAGACTTTTACTTTTGGATTTTTTTTTTAATCTAGAATTTGAAAATGAAAAACAGACAGAAAAAAAAACAACCAACCAAACAAACAAACCCAAAAACAACAACAACAAAAAAAACCACACAAGCCATCTGACATTAAAATATTACTGAAAATCTAAAATCTTCATGAAACAGTCTTCTGTAACTTAAACAAAAGTAGTACACAAACCTCTTTCTTGTAAGGTCTTTAAAATAAAGGTATTCTTGTTATGTTATTGGGATATGTTGTATAATTCACTTGCCCACTCATCACTTCTTGCTTAAGAAGACATCATAAACAATGCTCTCTCTGCAAGCCTTATACCTCCTTATCCTCTCTGTCACCATGTCATCTTTTACTGTATGCAATGCATATTCATATCCATACTAAAATATGTTCATAAATACTGAGATTTCATTAAGAAAAATATGTTGAGAATACATAAATATTTAACTGATACTAGAAGAAAAAGTTGCATATACAGCCTAATTCTGCCCCATTTTTTTCAATGAATTATAAGATACTTTAATTTCAAGGTCATCTTGTATTTCTCAAGAATGAAATAAAAATACATATGTCTTTTGTTTTGTTTTGTTTTGTTTTGTTTCTGCTGAGGCAAATACAGAGTATCATGCAGTATTTAATAGAGACAAGCAACCATTTAAATCCTAACTTTCAAAGTATACCACAGGTTAAATATGAAGGTGCATAAATAAGGTATTTCTTGGACTAATGTATTGATTTATGCAATTAGATAGAAGTCTTCTGTCCAGCTTAGTCTAAGGGGCTCAGCATTCTTTGTTGTCAATAATTATGTGGCGTTAGCCTAAATTATTAGAAAACATATTTGGGAAAACACATTTTCATAACATTTGCCCTTTTGATTCTAGTCTAAGTGTTTCATACCCCTCTGACAGTAAAAACTAATTAAAAATCTGCTCTGCATCACTCATGACCAAGTAGAGTCAATCTAATCAGTTATACATGTAATATAATAATAATATCTGTAATAATAATATAACCAGTTGCCAGTTGAGCCATCTTCAATAGTTGGGGGACAGGGTTGAGGTTATTTAATTTATATATAAATTATGATAAGGGAACAACCAACTAGCCATATGCAGCTGGTCACACAGGCGCCATTCAACTCTCCCTTCCTAGAAGAGACAGTCTGAATGTGTATGAGTCATTACAAAAGAAAAAGCAGTTGAAAAAAAAGAAAAAAAAGACAAAAACCAAATAAGCAGACACATTTCAGTCACAGAAAACATCGCACACAGTGTATGATCATACACAGCATATATGCATCTACACATAAGCTGCACATGTGACAATGATCATTCTGTGATGAATTTAATGTACTTTCCACATCTGAGCACTTCTTTTGTCCTCTTCCGCTAGTAATCCATGGATTTATTCTTACATGTCAAGCCTACATGGAGCCTCTAACATCTACCATCTTTTACTTTCAACCTGTTACACAGATGGTCCCTTCATGACCTTAAATCTGACATTTCCTTCCAGCATCATATTGGTCAAAAGTCCACTCCAGGCAAGGTTTAAAGCATGATCTGGTAAAAGTTTTCCTGTGCATGTAACAAGGCACATTTTTAAATTCTGATGTCACACAGCTCTTTCAGAGTTAAAAAAAAATGAGGAGAGAACATTTCTACCTTTTTGCTTCAAATCACTCTCTTCTTCCCCTGAAAGTATCCAGTGAAAGTGACATGACTTCAATTCTGATTTTAAGTAAAAAAACTGTTTTGGGAAGTCAATCAGTGCATGTGTGTGAAAGAGAGAGAGAAAGGGAAGGGAGGGAGGGAGGGAGGGAGGGAGGGAGGGAGGGAGGGAGGAAGGAAGGAAGGGAGGAAGGAAGGAAGGAAGGAAGGAAGGAAGG
>JANHFX010019682.1:7335-17574 GCA_027560015.1 Chloroceryle amazona
TAAAAGCTGAAGTCCTCATGCACTCTCTTAACTCTAGTCCTGAGGCTTTACCATGGACTTCATTATTACTTAATATTCTTTTGAAGCGACAAAAATTTACAGTGCTGTCAATAGTCCACAAAAACACCTGGCTGTCCAGGTCTACATCGATGTGAGAAGTGTGGTTTCATTAGAGAGCTGCAGTTTGTCTCATGCTGGAAAATGAGAAGAAGAAATTACAGGAAGGAACAGAGAGAAAAGTGTTCAGCTTCTGGATGAAGGAAATGGAGAGGCACGATGACAAGCATTGGGGAAGGAACTTTAAACGTTTCTTGGCACCGATCTCCTGTACCTCAGTCGTTAGGAAAGAGAAGTAAGATTCTGATCCAGATTCTGATCCAGATGCTTTGGGCCTTTTTTGTAAGGCAAAATAATGAGCGTAGTCCTGTAACTGATTTGCTAAAATGATGTGGTGCTGCTTTTGCTCTGCTTGAATGGTCCTGTGCATCGATGTCTTCAGAGAAGGAAATAGTAAACATTGAAGAGTGGTTTACTCTTCTGAGGAAAGTGCAATAAGGATCAGTGACTGGATGCTGAAGTCAACTTCAGAGAAGAAATGTATCTCGCCATTTAAGATGCTAAGAAATATTATTCCATGTGTCTAAAATTAAGCTCACTTTTAGTCCTGTCATCACCTGCATTAATGTAATATCCCAAGTACGCTGGAGGTGAGCATTAGGGTGTTCAGTCCAGCTGTACTGCAAAGCACTCCCTGCAGTCCTTCTACAAATGGTGAGTCTCTGGTATTTTGTCTGTTGTTGTTAACAGATACCAAAATGGAAATTGATGATCGGGCTTAATAAAAGAACTGATTGTGCAGTTTACATCGAGGCGGTTTTAATAAGATATCTAATCCATAAATGTGCATAATTAGATTTACATATTCACATCACTGCAATTAGAAGTTGGTATTTAAAGGGCACGCTTCCTGGTTCACGTGCTTTTAATCACTCTTCTCAAATTTGCTTTTTCAAATTGCAGTGTTAAATGCGCTTGGGTTTTTTTCCCCAGGCATATAATATTTTTTCCTCTGGAATGAAATGTATATATTTAGTTTGGCTTGTGCTAATATGTAAAATAGATCAAGAAAGAAAGGGGTAATCCCTTGCAGCACTGAAGACTTTCAAATCTTTAAAAGTGCATGGGTAAATGGGTGTTGCACGTCACCAGGTGGGGGTGGCTGTCCCAGCAGCCTTGGCCTGGCTTTGGTGCACAAACGCGGAGATTTGAAGGAAGACTCCTCTGAGCAGGCAGCTGCCTCCGTCTCCTTCTCAGCCTTCTGCAAGGAGTCTGAATCCACCCGCTGCCCTTTGTGTGTTCTACTTCCCTCTGCCTCCTCAGAACAGCTTTTTTCCTGAAGGCACCGTAAAGCTGACACTGCGGTGAAAGTTGATTTTACACTTCAAGTAGCCTACACTCACAGATACACTTAGGAGGGTTGCTGCGTCAGAGCCCTGAGCTTTTGTAGACGATGTAAAAATGTTATATAAAGACTTAAAAAAAAAAAATAAAGTTAAGCTGGTGAGTAGGATGAGGTTCGTAATTGCCAACATTGAAATGAGAGATGAAAATCAGACAGTCAGTAGGTTAATGCATATGTTCTGCTGACCATACGTGTTTTGTTATGAAACGCTTTCTCAGTGGGCAAAAAAGCTACCGGCTGGAATACGCCTGTGTCACAGCTGCCCTTCTCTCACTCGGGCAGCCACTGAGGATGGGTTCATCTGTCTTTATAGGAACATATAGAAAATATTGTTTTGTACATGCCCGTAGCAATAAACTGCTTTGTGATATTCGTTGTTGTTTTCATTCTGATCCTCCCTTCTGATTTCCTGAGTTAACCTCTGGTTGCCTGTATTTAGAAGGATCCTGGCCTTTCTTTGTCGCTATTTCCCTCTCTTCCTTTTTCCCTATTCTTTTTTTCTTAACCTTTTATCCTTTTTTCTATTTTTCCTTCATTTGTTTTGCCCTTTTTTGAGAAGCAGAATGTCCAGAAGGTTGAGGGGAGGTGATTCTGCCACTCCATTCCATCTAATGAGACTGCACCCAGGGTACTGCATCCGGCTCTGGAGCCCTCAGCACAAGAAGGACATGGACCTGTTGAGGCAGGTCCAGAGGAAGACCATGAAAATGACCAGGGGGCTGGAGCACCTCTCCAATGAAGAAAGGCTGAGAGTGTTGGGGTTGTTCAGCCTGGAGAAGGCTCCAGGGAGACCTTACTGGGGCCTTTCAGTACTTAAAGGCAGCCCATAAGAAAAACGGGGACAGTCCTTTTAGCAGAGACTGTTGCAACAAGATAAGGGGTAATGGTTTTAAGCTAAAAGAGGGGAGATTTTGGCTAGATATAAAGAAGAATTCTTTTTACAATGAGGATGTTGAAACCGTGGCCCGGGTTGCCCCACCCCGGAGACACGCAGGGTCAGGTTGGATGAGGTTATAAGCTACCTGATCTAGTTGAAGATCTCCCAGCTCAGTGCCGGGCTGTTGGACTAGATGACCTTTAAAAGTGTTTTTATTCAGTATCACATTTCATAAATTGCTGTTCTTGACCTGGGCAAAAATATGAGTCTCATTAGATTAAGCGTAATGAATTTCACGCATCTAATTCAAATCATAATGAACTTCATTGTACATTACAGTGATATGAAAAATTTGATGTATTTGGCAGCCTTCTGTTTACAAAAGCTTTCCACGGTGGAACAAGCAGAGCCCAGCATCAGAAACATTAACACCCTAACTATCAGGTGTCTCTTCCACTAATAAATAATAAATAACGGCACACTTTTGGACCAATAAACTTAGAATGAGTTAACACTGGTGCCTTATCTTACTTGTAACTGCTGACAATATGGCTAGCTAATTTATTCCTACTGATGTATGTTACTGCAAAGCATCTTTTCCATGTAGCGTTACCTGACTGCATTTGCTGCTGGTGGGTGTTCCTTATTTCTCACCACTGGCTTGGTGTCAGACTGATCAGGACCTTTTAAGTGGTTATCAACACTTCAGAGGAATGCCAGAATACAAGAACGGGGAGGTATCAGTCATTATCACAAATCAAATTCATTAAAAAGGATGAACTGTTCTAAGTAAAGACTTCCATGCCAAAAGGGCAATAACAGGTAAAGAATTTTGTGATAACTGTGAAGTAATTCAACAGTTTTCTCTCATTATCATTTACTTCATTCACCTTGGTTTGGCAAGGCCTTTAGGAAGACATTTAGTTGGAACTATGCAAATGGTCCTGCTAGCTTCAATTGGAATTCAGCATGTAGGGATAGCAAATCTGAAATATTTCCTGAAATGCTGAGACACTTTGGTACTAGTTACCAATGATGACTTACTCAGTCTTCATTTTAGTTTTTTTTCTGAAGTGCAGTTGTTGAAATTTCCTCAAAGTTCTCAAATACTCCCCAAGCAGAGCTGTGCAAATCATTGTAGAGAAGCTGCTGTTGGGTAACCTGAACCAAAAATGTTTCTGGTTCCTTGCTAAAACAAAATCTAGGGAATGAGGAAAGAAAGAAAGATTTTTTATTTCTTTTTTTCTTATAAACTAAACAGAAACTTCTATAAATCACTAAGTATTTAAAAAAAAAACCACACACAAACCAAACAAAAGAATATGTTAAACCTGGTCCCAAAATAACACTTAAAATCAAAATGCTTCACTTAAAGAATGTCATGATATATACTTTGTTCTGGCATGCCTGTTACACCAGGCAGGTTTGCAAAGCTTTTGGCTCCTCCAAACTGCCTTCCATGGAGAATGAACTATTGATAAGAAAAAAAAGAATGTGGCTTTCCTTCTGTCACGTTTTCTTCAACAGAGTTGGTCAAATGTTGAAAATACTTAGCAAGTGCTACGCACAATCTTTGTTTCCTATCCATTTCGAGGGAAACAAGGCTCTTCTGTAAGTAGGGCATACAATGCTGGTCATGTGTACTTACAGTAATACGTTGCTCATACTCTGTCTTTCCTTTCTGTAATTTGAAGGCTTTGCAAAAGAGGCTAAAGGCTGAAATTCAGACAGCCTAATTTCTACCTGGGTTTTTATATGTCTTCTTTTCTACTGGCTGGCTCTAGATCTTCAGAAATGTTTACCAGGACAAATAATTTACAGAGGAATTTAGGGGAAAATTAGACAATCTGAATCTGGGCGTAGAGTGTCTTTATCTCGGTGTTATAAACAAGTTAGCTAAGACATGATGCAGATGCTGGTTGTCCTGTTTGGCCCGTGCAGGCTTGTACCTGTAAGTGATGCAGCATGCTGGTGACACGACGAGTTCTCTATGCTTGCTTGTGCCTATTGCTTTGTCCTTACCAGAGGGCAGCATCTGGGCCTGCAGAGCTGCAAATGCTTCAGTCTGTTCCATTTTGGATATTACAGTGATCATCTTTTTGATTGTGGATCCGTGACAGTAGTTTGAAATCATGTGTGCCTTGTCTCTCTTTATAACCATGTAGGTTTGGGATGCCTAGAGACAAGTGCTATAGAAAAAGGCCTCCGTGACATCAGTCCCTACTGACACTGACTGTATAAGTAGAAAGACACCTAGACAGAAGGTAGGAAAAGCCTCTTTTAATTTTTTAACTTCACTGATGTAAAGCCTAATGAGGTGATTTTAATTTATTTGGCTGCTGGCAATGGTATTTAAATGAAGCACGTAATTCGTTAAATACTAACAAATATGCTTCAGGCTGTAAAGCTAATGTAATTTTTTGCTTCATTGATAGCCTTGGAGGCATTTGATTTCCTCTTGCCCGAACTTCAACTTCATCTGCATGCAGACCACACCAGCAGATTTGATCAAGCTTTTTTTGTTTGTCACATTTTGAAAGATGGCGTTTGAATTTCTTCTTTAGCTCGTTGGACCCTTCCAAAGTCCTTGCTGCCTGTCCATCTGCCATTCCAAACTTGTATCTGTGCAGGAACGCTGTGTGAGCTGCGCTGTCTGCTCAGCTCTTGTTCCACTCAACGTGGTGTCACTCACCTATAATTCTCCTGCTTGTTTTTTTCTCCCATTGCTTAGGTAGGGGAGGAGTTTTGGATAACTGGACATGGAAACCTCCTCTAGCCATTCTGTCAAACAGAGGGCTATAGCCTAGGACCTTATCCCGACTTTCCCTATGAGTACTTATATGTATCCTGAATTGAAATTTTCCTCATCTTTTCTCTGCAATTTGTTAGACAGAGTGGGCGGCACGGAGTGTTCTGGAAGCGTCACGAAGCTAAATGCTCACACTTTGTCACGCTCACTACTGTGCTGATGGAAGAACAGGGGGTATTTGAGTGTTTGGGTTCTGTGTATGATTTATAGCTTCAGAGTATTTTATGAAGGTTGTGTGGTTATTTTGGGGGAAGGAGGAAAGTATTGTTTGGTCGTTCTCCAGACAGAATGATGTGTGAAGCTCCAGAGAGCTATTTTAACCATCTGATAGACATAAAACTGGACTAAGAGGCAGGTGGAATGATAGATTATTTTTTCTTTTTGCTGAGAATTCGTTCAGTACAAAGCCACATAAATATTGGGGTCTTTTATAATGACCGTAGTTGCAGAGATTTTGATGGACACTTTTAATCTATGAAAGTGGATTGCTATTAGAGGGAAAACTTAAATGGTTTCCAGCTAGAGAACACTGAAATGAATCTGCATCTGTGGAGATTTTGGACACGGTTGTTAGGGCGCAAGTCCAGTCTTAAAAGACTTAAGTCTTAAACTGAAATGTTGATTGTAATAATTGTGTTCAGTAAAAAATAAAAAGGCAACACTACAAATTTTCAAGTAATATAGTGAGTTAATACAGTGTTCTTACGGGAAAATTTTGCCAGGAAAAAGGGGAAATATTCTTTTGTTCCAGATAGGGGGAAGAAAAGTATTATTTGACTCACAAATCTTCTGGAAGAACACTTATGTTCTCTGTCAAATATATGCAAATTAAACCATATTTTAAACCTTTTCACTGAATTCTGCTGGCTGGAACATGTCTCAAGGGCAATCCAAGGAAGGGGAACGTTTGATAAACTCGCATGGCTCCGGGCAAAGTTCTGTGCATCCCCACAGAGCTGTGATGCCGGTGAGCTTTCTGCCATGCCACGAGTATTTTCCTCCTCCTTCGGGCTCTGCATCAAATCCATTTGAAATCAGTGGGGATCTGTCTGTAGACTTCAAAGAGCTACGGATCAAGCACTGTGAAGGAAGTGCAGGTCAGGAAGCACTGATCTAAGCTTCATTTCCTTCTGCTTTCATTTTCTCTTCCTTGCCTTAATTTCAGAAAGGAACATGCTATATTCCATCTGTTCTCAAACAGTCTTGGGCCGTGAGCCACCAGAGCCTGGCACTGTATCATTGGGCTGTCAGTAAAGGAAGGAGCACAGTTATTCTTCTGTTCTCTTGGCTCCTTTAATGTCTGTCTCCTTCCACCAGGCTCCTTCCTTCCTTTCTCATTATACGGTGCGGTGGAAGAAAGTATCTGGCATCTTAATAATATTAGTTTTATGGTAATCTGGTTTTCAGCTCTGAGATGAACATCAGATGCTTATATGGTCTTTCTACCCCCACACGTGTGTTTGTGCGTGCATCTAAATTTGTACCATAGTGCTGCTGTTAGCATTTTTTTCAGAATGTAAGAATGACTATGAGTGGGTATTTATGTGAGAGAGGCAGAAACAGACCGAGCCCCATCCTGCTACAGGGATAACTGCAACTGCTTAGCCCTTTTTGCATCTGATGGAAGGAAGCAAGACTGCCTGGAATCGCGTTGTTCCTCTCTTCCAGCAAAAGCTCTCTTCTACCTTGCTGTAGCACAGAAATTCTGCTTCAGGAAGGTTTTTGCAGAAGAAAGTTCTTGTAATACTCTGGCAGAGGAAAATTCCATTTTGTAGTAAATCGTGTTCTGGAGATGGAGTCTCAGACACTCCTGCCACCTCTTTTCCTTTCACAGCAAAAGGATGATTCCTACGTGACACGAGAAGATGCACGTTGCAAAGCAAGCTTACAGTTAGCAGTTACACGTATTTATGAGGTAAGCTAAGACTGCTAAGTCTCCCTCCCATTCCTCACCCCAAATTAAAAGGAATGAAAGCCCACCTTATACTTAAAGCCCCTAATACAGCATACAGCAGACATAGTCTGAAGTTTGAAAGAAGTTAAGCCAGGGAAATTTCATGTTAATTATGTAAAATAACATTGTTTCTGGGTAATCTCCCCTGCTTACTGCTACTCTTTGTGCTTTTTCCTAATATCTGAGCCATTGCTGGTGGGTTCCTGTGGAGAGCAGCACTGACACTGACAGCCCATCAGGCTGCCCAGGCAGACACTGTGTGTTGTGGGAGAGAGCTGCTCAGGTACTTGGTGACAGCTGGATAAACCTGAAATTTATACTGAAATTAGGTGTGCAAGATGACCAGGAGATGCACTTATGGCTGGTATGTGACCACTGATGGTTTTTATTAACTGTGAACTCTCTTAAGAGGTTTCATACATCAAGAAAAAAAGGCAGCAGGCATTCTCCACCCCTGCAGTTCTTCAGCTCCTTGAAATAGAGGACTTTGCTCATGAGTTCCTTCTTAAGCTAGAGGCTGTGAAAGTTGGAAAATATGCTGTCCACCCAAGGAATGTGCCATTCCTGCCCAGAGATTTCAGGGGGCAGAGGATAAAGCAGGATGGCTGTACTAGCTTTGCGTGAAAGGAGTTTTACTGCAAGGACAGATCTACCAGGAACATAGCTTTTTTGTGCACCAGGTTCTTAGCACTTTACCTATATTCATTGTGGTTCCTTCCTTACGTCTCTGGAGAGTGAGACTCTGGGAACAGTGGCAAAAACATTATTTTTACAACGGAGCCATCTTAACATGAAAACTGCTCGTTAGGAATGAGGCCACTGGACAAAAATCGTAGAGACAGAGGCCTGGAGTACTAATGTCATTGGTAAGATGAAGGAAATCTCTGAGAGAGCTGGTATTCTCTCCTTTCAAAAAGTGATATTAGTGCCCTCAATAGGATTACAAGGCAGAAATAGGTACAAAAAGCATATGGACCTGATTCTGCTTCCTCTGTCTGGTGATCCTACTTGTGCCTGTTTAGAGCAGGTTCAAATGAGGGATTCCCTTGCCATCACAGTTCACTCCCACACTGAGTCCATCTTAAATTGAAATGTGAAGAAAGCTTCTAAACGAATGTGCAATGAAGAGTAGCAAATACAGGGGGTCTTTTGGAAGAAGAAAATTTCTGTAGAATTAGGAAAAAATATTCCCAACCCTCATTAGGTAGAGACTGAAATAGGTGGTGAAGCCAGAGAAACACCTGCTCCTTGGAAACACTCTCCCTCCACTTGACATGGTTTAGCAGAACTGCAGACGTGCCATATGAGTAGCCAATCTTCTTTAAATGTCAGCTCAGACATCTGACACCTTAGTGGGATTACAGCATTTGAAGAATGTGGTTGATATTAGTTTGGAGGTGGATTTTACATTTGGACTATACGCATCACTACGTACGGATTCAGTTTGCATTCCCTTTTATCACATCTTTTTAAGCTGTCCTGGGTTCAGCTAGGACAGGCAGCTGGGATGGGCCACAGCCAGGATAAACAACCAAACCAACCAGTGGGATATTCAATACCATACTGATGTCATGGCCACTGTATAAGGGGAGGGCTGGTCCCAGGACGGGGCGTGTGGCCGGATCAGGGAAAGTGTGTTTTCGGTGCCAGTAGAGCCTTGCAGTTTATATCACACACTTTAAGTATTATTTCATTAGTAGTATTGTTATTACTGTTGTTTATTCTCTCCTTGTGTTGTTCTATTAAACTGTCCTTATCTCGACCCACGGGCTTTCACCTTTTTTTTTCCTGGCAATTCTCCTTCCCATCCCACAGGAGGGGGCCGGGTGGGGAGGAAGCAGTGGGCGAGCAGCTGTGTGGTGTTTCAGTGCCAACAGAGGTTAAACCACAACAGTGCAAATAGGTAATTTAGGACACAGATATAATAAAAAAATCAAAGAGAAGTGTAGCATGCTGAATTTAAATAGAAATTTCAGCGTAAAAATACATGCATTCCTTAACGAATTGCATGTCGTTAGTGAATAAAATGGTGTATTTTTCATGCAAATTTTCCCACCTGGTCCACTAACAACAAGAGGAACAGCAGTGTAAGAGACTTTAATACCAATAAGGATTTCCTTTTTCCCCTGGCCAATGGAGTCCCTCATCCTCCAAGTGCATTCTCTCATTCTGGCCTTCCCTGTTCCGCCTCCCACTTACGTCACAGCTGGAACAAGACCCAAAATGCTGTGGAGATTAATCAACCAAGCCTTTTTCCAATCTATTTTTTTAAAGAACCATCATGTAAAAATGTTTTTACCTCTGTCAGCTGTGTTCACAAACAATATAATGCCATTTATTTTCATTCTCTTAGCTGATTTGGGGGCTCATATATCTTAAGCCTTTCAGTAAATCAACTTTAATATTTAGTACTTTACCTTATTATCTGGTTTTATTTTAATGTCAATATATCTGGCTTATGCAGGCCTTTTAAATGATTTACAGCATATATTAACAAGCCTGTTGAACAGAAAATAATAATGATAATTAAAAATCCACCCAGTTTTCATTGACGGGCATTACCAGCTGTTTTCAGTGAAAATGATGAAACAGTGAAGGGCTATGAAAGATTTAACACAGAAGGATTACCTAATTATCTGTATACATATGAAATTGTACCATCAGGCTTGCAGATGAAGCAAACAAAACTGCCATTTTCTGCTCGTGGAGTTATGTGAGTATTGCAGTTCACCTTCTATTATTTCAGCAGGGGCTAATCTGCCATTCTGTATGTGAGCATGAGAGAGATTGCAAGAGTTCTACTTTCACAGCCCTTTGATACAAGAATGGTATTCTGTGACAGAAAAAAAATAAATGATTCTAAGAGAAAAGAGAAGGTTGGGGAATGTGGGTAACACTTAGATGAGTGATTTTGAATTCTGGAGTTTTAGGAAGAGGTAGAACTGCTCAGAACTTGAGAAAACCCATCTGAGCTGAGGCTTTTGCTCGAAAGGTTTGAGGGGAAAAAAGATAAATACAAAACAGACTATGAGTAGCTTATCTGCAATAAAAGGAATAGAAGGGCCAGTTATCCCAACTGAAAAAAGATTATGCATCAGCATTGATTAGTTCTTTAAAGAAGCCCTGCCATTTTTTAA
>JANHFX010019682.1:18856-41850 GCA_027560015.1 Chloroceryle amazona
CTGAAGTTAAATCTGCCAGACCCTGTAGCTTCAACAAAACTCTACAGTTAGGCTCAGTACAAACCTTGTGATTTTAAGTCTTTAGATTGTATATTGCCATTTTTTTTAATCTGTAAATTATTTTAAGGACTATTTTAATAAAAAGCTGTAAAAAGCTGTGAAGAAAATGTGATTGAATTGGCCATATTTAGTTAGGCCAAGGAAATAAAAGAAAAGGCTTAAGAGAGAAAGAGAAGGAAGCATAAAGAAGGAAGGAACAAGCAAATATTTAAGTGGCTGTAGAAAAATGGAAAGGAGTTACTTGTTGTCCATTTCTGAGGTGAATATAGGAAGAAATTACATCCTTACGTCAAATGCTCAAACCTTAACTGTTAGGAAGCATTTTTTAACTGCAAATGTTTAAAGCATCTAAAATCCACAACTGTTTTATTCCCGTGCCAGAGAGAGGAGAACTGTCTGCCAAGAACCATCTCTGTGTTTGCACCATCTCCTTGTCCAGTGTTCTCTTACTGTGGGATTTTCCTCGGAAGGAGAGATGTGACTCATCAAGTGAATTTTCAGTTAGAACAAAGGGGTTCACCTAGTCTCTAATTAAGCTTTGATCTATATTTATACCCTTGCTATTATTTAGTTTGCTCATTGGCAGAGCTACACCATTATTTGCTGTTGCATTATAAATACAGATGAGAAAGGGTTTTGTTGATATATTTAAATCAGAAGAAATTCAACTCGGAGCACATTGCCACATGGAACAGCTAAATCAGACTTTTCTCAGGAAATATGACTGATGAGGCTTATTGCTGCTTCTCTGCAAATGTGAAAAATAGAAGTGGGGGAGAAGAGACACAAAACAGATGGAGTGTTCAGACTGGAGAACTGTTTCCAGAATTTGATCTCCAATTCTCTTGAAGTACAGAGTGTTGAGCCTATGTCTGTGGATTTTTAAACTTCAGTAATAAATTATCTCCGGATGTGCCAGTCAAGACAAGGACTTGTAGGAGTTGTAATGTTAACGTAAGCTCTCATCTTGCAAAGAATTGCATGTGCTGAACTTCACTTGTGTGTAAACATCACCTGGGGATTTGCAGATGGTAGATCTCAGGCCAGATCTGAACAGCATTTTTTTTACAGAGCACAGTATTTATTGCTAGAGACAGGCAAATGGGGGGATGATATTCAGTCTCAATTCACAGATGTCTTAAGACTCTCCTATGTGGAAGTTTTCACAAAGCCAAGTAGAAACTTGACTCCAATCTCAATTCCAAAAAGCCTAGCAAATCAGCAAGACTAACGGTTTCTATCCTGAGCATTTTATTCTTAGCATACTGATGTATGTATGACTGGTTCCATTCATTAGACAGTTTCAAAAAGAAACTTCCTTTTTCTTCTCGACAGTGAAAATGTGAGAGCAATTCTATATACTGAGAATGCGTAAGAGTTAGTGGAAAGGAAATGTGATACAGATGCTTCTCTCAATGTCAGTATGTTCCCTTTTCAGGAAGGGGAGCTCTCTCCTGGCTTGGTCTGTTAGTGGCATCTCGGTCCTTCCTGGCAACAACCCATCAGCAGGGGCTCCAGAGGAGGCCTGGACTGCTGCTGGCAGTGCAGAGCATTCTCTGTGCTCCTCGAGTGCTGCCACCACATCGTGTTTGGGAATCACACCCGTCCACGGGTAAAACCCAGTTTTCCTAACTGACTTAGGAAAACAGGGCAGCTCTGCTGGCGGGTTTTCTGTTGAAGGAGGTTGAATCGTAGACATTCACACGATGTCTACCTCTTTTTTTCTTTCTATTTCTCATCTCCACCTTTTAATGTTATGCTGCAGGAATGGTTTGCAATTAAACTTGCCTCCTGTATTTGAGGAGTGTTACGTTTTCTAATTCAACACCTTTTGCAGAAATTTCTAAGAAATATTTCCATACTTATATGTGATAACTTTGTACAAATTCTAATCATTTTCACAAAGTTACACAAACTGACAGGCACTGCTGTTAAACATTTAGTGCTGACAGATCCAGCAAATGGTAACAATGTGTAGTTGCAACATCTATCTGCGGTGGAATTTCTTTTCTATGTTGTAAACCAAAACCCTTGAAAGTTTAGGGCTTGTTCTAGCAGCAAGAGAGCAAGAAAGTGGAAGTGTTCACATCTATGATAACAGATTGACTAGAGTAAATACATTTTGAAAACAGACTCTAAAGTAACTCATGAAAAATAACCGCTAAGAAAAATCCAATCTGGTAAAATAACCCCTTCCAGCAGTTGTAGCACAAGTGTTGCTTTTTATGTCCTTCTGTAGTATTAATATTGTGCCATTTACAGTGCTCATTGCTCTCACCTCTTTGGAGGGTAAAATCTCTCTGAGGCTGGAAGACTAATTATGAAGACTAATTCAATTCAAACAGAAACAAATGCGACAAGAAATAAGCACAAGGCACCACAAAATACCCTCCATTTGTTTTTTACTACAGTGATGTGGCTAAAATGATTGATGATGATACAATGCCACCATTGTCCATAAGGTACACTAACAGCCAATTCCAGTCCTTTCTTAGGCTCTGAACTCCAGAGCCTCGAGCTCTTCCTTATTCTAAGACAGTATTTACTCCCACAGATGCTTGACTTACAGAGCTTAGGGTGAATAAGGGCTTGGTTTAGGGGGTTCTGTAGATAGCTTTACATATGAGGACATGGAAAGGACTGTGCTTTCATTCAAAAGCAGATCCTCCCCTTGGTGATGAAATTAGGATAAGTAGCAAAACAGTCCAAGCTGAAGTGTATCTCTTCACCCTACAGCTCATCCCACCTTTGTGTTGGGGCAGCACAGCTCTGCCAGCCTCCACCTGGCTCCCAGCTCACCTCTCCCGAAGCACCAGCAGCTCCAGTTGGCCCCATGCAGCTCCCCATTACACCTTGTGGTCTCCCAGCAGATGGATTTTGCTCAGCTGCTCAGGTCAGTCAGCACTGGGCTTTGTCTCCCAGCAGCAGTGGGACAAAGTCGGTGACTGGCAAATTCCTGCCTCTCCAGTAGCTGGAACAATGCTTCAGCGGGACCACTTAATCCCTTGGGCTAAACTCAGGTTTTCCTATCTTGCTTCTGAGGCAAAAGAAAAGTATTTTTGCAGCCAGATAATAATTTATATGTGGATGTGTCCAAAGAAAGGCAACAAAGCCAGGGAAGCACATGTTTTAGGAGGAGCAGCTGAGGGAACTGCAGTTGCTGAGCTTGGAGAAAAGGAGACTCAGGGGAGACCTTACTACTCTCTATGACTACCTGAAAGGAGGTTGTAGAGAGGTGGGGGCGGTCTGTTCTCCCGGGTAACAAGCGATAGAACAAGAGGAAATGTCCTTAAGTTGCACCCAGGGAAGTTTAGATCAGGTATGAGGAAGAATGTCTTGAGTGAATGGGTTATCAGGCACTGGAACGGCTTCCCCAGGGAACTGGCTGAGTCCCCATCCCTGGAAGTGTTCTAGAGTCACGTAGATGTAGTGCTGAGGGACATGGTTTAGTCAAGCTGTCCTCAGTGTTAGGTTAATGATTGGACTAGATGATGTGAAGAGTCTTTTCCAGTCTAGAAATTCTGTGATTCTGTGAATTAATTAATCATGGTGGGTTTAGGATTGTGTGGGTGGGAAGATTATTCCTGAGCATTTCAGAAGGAAGTGATAGTTATAAATGCCTATTTATTTTTTGCCCTAGTTACATCTCTTCCAAGTGTTTCTGTGTGAGAGCCAGATTGTTTGAGAGTGCACGAACCTTTTGGGGGGGGTGGTGTTTATCTATTTGTGTAATGCCTACACTCTAGATGCTGCAAAAAGATCCCTACTGAGCCTTCTACCATATGATTATGCCATTTAAGTTCTGTTAGACCAGTTAGAAGGTGAACTGAAGCATTTTTAGAGGTCTTTTTCTCATGCTTTGACTTGAGAAATTCTTGTGGTATATATTGGGAGTAAGTTTCCAAATGGATATCTTCCAGTGATAAACTTTACAATAGGCAAGGTAGCCTCAGTAAAAACAGACAATTAAATCTGAAATTGGCCTTGGGTTTGGTCTGCTGAAGAATTTAGGGGTGGCTTTCAGGAGCAGTTCAGACCATAGTAGCTCTCTCTTAAATTATATGTCCATAACTCATGTTTATTACATGACATGTGAAATACACGTAGAAGCCACACCAAACTTAATTGCCTCTTTTATAATAGCAACATTCTACAGTAGTAAAACAATTGATTCTCTTGTGTGGGCGAATAGCCTCATTTATAGAAAAATGGAATAAATTATCTATTAGAAAAAAACAAAGCAGACTTTGAAGAAAATTCACCTCCAGATCAATAAATACATAATCTGTGAAAACTATTTCAAGCTCTTAAGTAGAAGAAAAATACCTAATCCACAAGAAAACAAAAACTGTGGAAAATATTTGAAGGTAGACCGAACATTAAAGATGCAAATGGAAATGTTGATTTTGTATGATGGAAGTTTAACCATAAATGCAAGGGCTGATCAGCACAGGCTAATAATAACAACAGCCATTTCCACATATTTGCTTAGAGAGGTCAAGTGAAGAGTGGGCACTGCTTAATGCAAAGGCTGCTGGCTCTATTATTAAATAAGTTTTCTCTGGTTAAAGAACATGATTATTTTCTTGTATGAGAAAACAAGTGGATTGTCCTTTTCTGAATGCCAGTCTGTATGCTCTTAGACATATTCCAGCCTGCATTTGTAAGCACTTCAAAGAGAAATTGGGTTGTTTGGAAGATTTTAGAAAAGTGAATGCATACATTTATATCTAGATGAATTCTAGCTGCTTATAAAAGGAGTAAAGAATATGGTCTGAAGATAGGATTTATTTTACAGTGACATCAAGACTTTTCTGGCAGATTAAATGGGTATTTCAGATAATGAGACGGGGCTGGGTAAAATGGGTTGAAAATCATGCTGATAGCACACGCTTTCATTTGGTAATATCTTTTGAGAACTTTTCCAAGTCCTTGTGAGTGGGTGAAAGAAAGAGGAAAATATGCAGCAGGAGTAAAACCTACCTTAAATCTACAACTGCATAAAAAGGGTAAATATTAGCCGACACAAAGTAGTCTTTCAGAGTGAAGAAGTTAAATCATAACAGTCAAATGTAGGCTCACTGTGTGCTTTTGCAAAGCCCTGCAAGGAGGATGCCTCGTTCAGACAAGAGCAAAACCAGAGCAATGTATAATGCTTGATTATTTCAGAAGTAAATATGTTTTAGAAGTCCCTTAAAGAAAATAAAGCTATTAATTGTCTTGAAGCACTTTATTAGATGTGTTCCAATCCCGGAGAACTTCCAAAATATGGAAGGAGAAGGAGGAAAAACCACAAATGTTTGGCAAGTTTGGGGGAGTTAGGCATCGAAGTCACAGAACTTGCCAAGTGCTGCTATTACTCATGAATGATAACTACTTGTAGGTGATAAATATCACAGTGATCCAGATGTGTAAAGGAAGATGATGATTTGAGGAGGATGATTGACCTTACTGTTGAGTAGGTCAGTGAGGAGCTGAGTTTAAGTTCGTGGCTGCCTTGGTTTTGTATATAGTGAAATGCCAAAGTAGTAATGTGATGGATAGAGCCCAAAGTGCTTACTTTGTCCATGAGGTCATCTAGCCTTTAAATGCAGAGATAAAGTGTATATAGAGTAACTTACCCATTTAGGATATTACTTTGTTTCTATTCCTTCTGAAGGTTAATTGTGAAACCTACTCAAATACACTTAGATTTTTTAGATAGCCTGACCAGGTGTAAGCAGTACTCGAGGAAAACTTCAATGAATTTTAACAATGTCGTAGCAGCAGGTGTAGCTACACCAGCTCTTCTCAGCCTTTCTCAAGACTATCTTTGCAAGGAGGGCCCCTGCTCCTATAGACTTCAGAATATCACTTGCAATTCTGGGATTCTGAACTCGGGAGTTTACGGATGTATTTTTCCCAAGAGGACCCTGTGTTGTGGTGTCCAGTGAGAGATTTTGCTCTAGAAGCTGTGTCCAGGCAAATGGCCTAACTGTTATCAGATGGTATCTTTGTAACTGTGTATTATGTGATTATTTGTACAAATGGAGCATTCAGGGAGGAGAGCTAAATGGAACCAAGGGCATACCTTCAGCTAGGCACTGGCCTTTGTATTTCCCTCCCAGTTCTGTCAGGTCTAACTGGTTACGAGAAACTCTTGCCTCTGGCTAAGCTGGGATTCTCTTTGTTTCCCCACGGAGCCAAACTCTTCCTTTTTCATCTCGAAGGTCAAGTTTTCATCTAGCCTGCGTATTACAAAGATACAGAGAGCTTCCTGCCAGGAAATCAACTTCTTCACCACCGAGGGCTTTGAATACCTTGGGCAGAGGAACAGCTTCAGAGGCTGTGGTAGTTTGATGGGGTTTTTAGTTTGAAAGGCATTGTCTGCCTTTCTGCAGATTTTCAGTGAGCTGGTGCAGATACGTGAGATCCTTTGAACCCTCTAAGAAAAAAGAAGAAAAAGAAAAATTGATTTTTATTTGTGAAGTGTAATGGGTGTTTTCCCATGGCCCCTGCACAAACAGGTGAAGTTTTGTTTTGCTTTTTTTTCTTCCTGCTACTTTCTTCTTTCTTTGCTGGCACACTGTACATCTTTGGATAAACCTGTATAGCCTGGCACAGATGCTAGCAGATTTTCATAAGCTTTCCCTTCCATCACGATGGAAAAGTCCTGTGTTGATTTAGAGGTCTGCCAGTAGAGGGAAATGAGTCCTGTTTCAAGAAAGTGCCAGCAAGGACCTACACCATTGCTGTGCATCCCTTTTCGGCCACGCCAAAGCACCGAGCAATAGTGGAACTTAGAAACGCATCAAATAAAGTTCATCAGCCGTCAGTGGTGTCATCTTTAGACACTCACTTTGGGTACTTCTGAAAGCTTATTCTAGAAGTGGTTGTCTTAGCAGCAACTTCTTAAAAATAATGTATGTATTTGGAAAACCAATTAACTGAACTAAGCTGTGATTTTAAGCTTTTAAAGATCCTGTTATCCCTTGAGTCTGATAAGCCATAAAATCGTGCGTAAGTCTCCAATTAAGCTATTTTTTTATTTTTTTTATTTTTAATGGGTAAAAGATCAGATATATTTGAATCTCATTCAAGCCAATTACATTCTTCCCAAACAAATGAACTGAAGCTATTAATGGATTTGACTTTGCCCTGGGTTTTTAGCTACCAAATCCACCTTCTTTAGTTCTTTCTCCGCAACATACCAAATATATAGTGTTTCCTTAGTGCTGTTCTTGCATTTTCATGTGCCACACAGAAAAGATTACACAGTTTTGTATCAGTTTATATAATCTTAATGAGAAGGTTGTAATAAATACAACATCTTCTGGGGAGTCTTTGGAGGTTTTAATGTAATCGTCGCAGACAGAGATACTTAGCAAATTGCAAAAGGTGCCTTTTTCAGCCCGTGTGTGTTTTCAGAACTGTGGGGTCTCATTGCATAAGTGTTAAGTTGAATAGATGAAGGATTTTAGAAACTGTATAGGAAGAGGCTGACATCTATGCTGGGTTTTTTTAGTGAATTAAAATAGTTTCTATTGCCTGAGCTGACACAAGTCCAAGGGTATATGAGAAAGGTGGTAGATGCAAAGCTTCCTTCTCCTCCCACAGACTCTGGAACTGATTGGGTGTGATGTGACGTTTCAGCTGAATTTGGCAGCAGTTTGTTTCCCATTCCTCACGTAGACACATCTCAAACTTGATTTTCTATTTATTTATTTATTTATTTATTTTGTGAGTGATTGAAAGCTCTCAAATGTGCCTTAACTCCAGGAGAACACAGAGCTCTACAGTCATCTCGATAGGGAGAAGAGTGATTCTCAGATATGTTTTGCATGTTTTGAAAACAATTCTTCTTCGGAGGCATATTCATATTCATCTGTCATAAATGCTGTCTTATTTATGAATTGTGTAAGTGAAAGCATAAGCCAAGTATGTTTTTAATATATTACTGTTGAAAGATTGCACTGTAACGCCTGTTTTGTATTAGAAGCAACGCTCTAAATCTGCAATTAGGTTATTTCTCAATAACTATTTCAAATTAATGAAAAATCCCCACTTGCCTTGTGTCTCTGTCTTTTTTACACAAGACAAAGACATGTATCTTCCTGAAATAAAAACTCTGCTTACCAAGAGTATGGCTTGAAGGCAAACCAATAGAAACAATGGGCCTAAGCTGTTGGTTGCTGTCATTCAACTGAATCTTAAAAACAACTTATGTGCTGTTGTATCTTGGAATATTAAAATATTTTAAGTGGCACATATTTCATCTTCGGACAAACAATCCAATATCCAATACAGAGTAAAATTCATCCTTGGATTTTCACCTAAGTTTTGAATTTTTTTTTAATGGCCAAAGTGGCTTGGAGACTAAATAAAGAAATGCAGCTCTACAAACTCAGAAACAGCTGTTCCCAGACTTAGCTGTCAAGGTAGGAAAAGAAACAGCAATTACAAGCTAGTCCTTTTGAAAAGGCACCTGGTTTCTGCCTCAGTGTTTTACTTTACTGGATTATTTGCTTTGCACAGTCTAACACAAACAGTATCTTCTGCTTTCTGCTGTCAAAACCCAATTCATTTCTTTCAGCCAGGACTTGAGCCACTGTATTCTATGTGTTTGTCATCTCCACGATTCACTTTTGTAATTCATTCACCCTGCACAGGCTTACTTAAGCTCGGAATGTATGCCATAATTCACAAATAGTGTGGTAAACCACATCCTCGGGCAGCAGCAGCATAGAAAGCCTATTACACAGGTGCTTTATCACATCTGCTATCCTGGGTTCTGAGAGGAAAAAAACAATTCCTCTGATAGATTAAGTCTATCCCAATAAGGGCTTCATAAATCAGTGCTACCAAAAGCAGGAGTCTGCTGAGATCCGGGAGAGGCTGTAGTCTGGCAGATAATTTACAAAGAAAGAGAAATGCCCTTAATGGAACTGAGAGAAAAGACCAGTCAAGTGTAGGGAAATGGCTCTAGTAATCTCTCATTGCTGTAGGATTCACTCACTCGTTCCTTCACCATGCCATCCCTCCAACAGCAGAAGGAAACCCACAGCATGCTCAGAGGAGTTTGAAATTCAACTGTGAGAACTCACTGACTTTGGAGAGAAGTCTCAAATGACTGTGAAGCAATTAAAAGCACTGAGGAGCAGGGATGTGATGTAGTTTGTTTGACAGTTTTTGGAGTATTTTGACCTCGGGGTTGAGGTTTTGACAAAGGTTTGGCAGTATTCTTCTTTTATCAGAATTGTTTCATGCGATCTTAGAGTAAGTGTGTCACTCAACTTATACCTGCAGCAGGAAGGATGTACTGCCCTACTCTTTTAGTGCAAAAATTGTACCTGTGTGAATGACATGATACCTTTTCAGACAAGGTTAGTGGCAGATTATCTGCCAAGATCCTGGCAAGAAGCCACTTCCAGTAGGGCAGGTAAATCAATCTTCCAGAAGGTGATGAAGATAGAAGACCTATGCATGAGCAAGGACAGGAACAGGGGAGAGCAATGAAGGTGTGCCAAGTTCTTGCGTAGAGCACGCTACTCATGCCTTGGTGTGAGCATCCCCTTCTTCTAGACCTGGCACACTTTTTTGGTTCCTCTGGCTGTGTTCAGAATTAAAAGGTATAACCTAGGATTTGGAGTGATAGTCTGTCCTCTGGGACAGACAGGTTATGAGGTCGGGCACTATTTTAACTCTCCTGCCTGATTTATTTGTACTAGGAAAGACATATATATGCTGCACTGTCAATACATACTCTCCTCTAAACCATGTACATGGCAGATAATACCATAGGAATAACCCTTTAGATTTTCCCTCCATTGATTGATAACATATAGATGAACTTTTCGTGGCTTTATTTAGCAGAGCAAGCACAAAGTTAATTTAAAGATTAGAAAACCAGACAGTGCTGGATTATCTGAGCTTAAAGCTTTCACAGTTAGGCCCCGTTGGCAGTCCCAGTTCTAATCCCAGGTGGCTGCTGCTATGAACTGGTAATTTATGAAATCTCTTTCTTTCTGGCCCAAGAGTTGCCAGCGAGTTCTGTCGTGCCATCCGCATCACAAGTGCTACGTTGGTGTTTTGCTCCTCAGTTCCCTGTTGGTGCAGAACTCAGCACCGTGTTACCTGACGCACCTCACGCAGTCAGAACACGTTGCTCATCTGTGAAGAAGGAACGTGTTAATGTGATCGTTCCTAATCAGGGGCACAAAGTCCACGTGGAAGATGGGCATGAGTGGTGACTCCGAAGGGTTGCTGTTGGTGCCAGTATCTTTATTGGCAACGTAGGTGGTGGTATTGGGTGTCTGAAGACAGTAACTGCAAGGAATATCTGGTGCATCAGCTGGTTGTGTTGCTGTTCGGGGGGAAGTGGGTAGTTTGGAGAAATGGGCTGCTGTGAACCTCCTGAAGTTCAACCAAAGGAAAAGCCAAGCCCTGCACCTGGGAGGAATAACTTCACGCCACAGTAGAAGTTGTGGTTCACATGGCTGGGAAATGGCTTTGCAGAGAAGGACCCGTGGGTCACAGCGGACACCAGGCTGACCATGAGCCAGGAATGGGCCCTTGCGGTGAAGCAGTGCAACGGCCTCCTGGGCTGCATTAGGAATAGAGTAGACAGCAGGTTGAGGGAGGTGATCCTTCCCCTCTACTCTGCCTTGGTGACATCAGATCTGGAGTACTGCATCATAGAAACATCTGGGTTGGAGGGGACCTCCAGAGCTCATCCAGTCCAACCCTCCTGCTGAGAGCAGGGACATTCTCAACTAGAGCAGGGTGCTCAGAGCTCTGTCAAGTCCCACCTTGAATGTCTCCAGGGATGGGGCTTCACCACCTCCCTGGGCAACCTTTTCCAGCCTTCCACCACCCTCGTGGTGAAGAGCTTCAGTACAGGAGACACATACTGGCATACTGGAAGGAGTCCAACAAAGGGGTATAGAGATGATTAAGAGGTTGGAGCACTGATCATATGAAGTGAGGTTGTGTGAGCTGGGGTTGTTCAACTTGAAGAGAAGGCTCAGCTGGATATTAGCAATGTGTACAAATACCTGAAGGGAGGGTGAAAAGGTGAGGTCAGACCATTCTCAGTAATGCCCAGGGACAGGGCAAGAGGCAAAGGGCACAAGCTGAAACACGGGAAGATCCATTTAAACATAAGAAAAGTTGTCTCACTGTGAGGGTGGTCAGCATTGTGAGAGCTTGCCTAGGGAGGCTTTGTGGTCTCCAGTCTTGGAGATATTAGAAGTCCAAGCGAACATAGCCCTAAACAACCTGCTGTGTAGGTCACCTTGCTTTCAGTGGGGTGGTGGTGTCAAACTCAGTGACTTCCAGAAGTCTCTTCCAGCCTCAATAATTTTGTGACCTGGATATCAGGAAAACCCTCAGTGTAAGCACCACCCCACAAAATTTGTGGTTTTGTAATACGAATAATTCCACAGTAGATTGGAGAGTCCTGCTTTTCTGGAATAACCCACCTACTCAGCATGGTGGGTTATTAAACTTCCTTTCCAGAAGAGTCAGTTTGTGGTGATCGCATGGTGCGTACCGTGACCGGAATGGCTGTTTCATCCATGAGTAGTCCCCTTGCTCTCCCCGTTGTGTTACTAGCCCAGATAGCTCTAACCTACTTTCTTGAGGCTTATTGCTGCCACTGCGTGGTGACAATGGACAGGTTAGTCACAGTTCCTGAGAATGTCTTTAAAGAACTTAAGGACTTGTCAGATTTGCCCCCTGGGATGGTAGATATCGAACCGTCTTTCCTAAAAATAACTTATTTGTAAATTGTGTTCTTTTGGCAAGGGATGATACCGCTGCCTCCCCCAATCCTCAGACTCAGAGATCCACCAAAATCACCAGGGATCACCGGTGCGCTTTTGATTTAACATTTGTTGCTGCACAGTTGGACAATTAACAGCAACATTAGAACACATACCCCTCTGCCTGTTCCCTGTTGGTGGTGTTTATTGACATTTCTCAGAAAGGTTTTTTTGCAAGGAAAATCTGTTTGGGGGTCTTTCCTTCTTTTGACCTCGCTTAGTATTTGCTACTGCTGTGGTTCTCAGGTGTCTCTGGATCCTGGGTTAGTGTAGTCAGACACACAGTGTTCCTGCTTTTCTCCAGGATACCTGTCTGTTAGCTGATCTGGTGAATAGCTTACAAATTTGGTTTGATACTGAGATCTTCTCTCATTTATCTTTAATATAACTTTGAATTTTCAAAAGCAGGACTTTGAAACCTGAGGTGCAGAAAGCCTTAGGAGACCTTGTCCCGGATTGCTCGCTGTTAGGTGCCCAGGATGTGTGGGAGCACTCCAGGCTCTAGCATGCTCTGCCTGTTTTGCAAGCTGTCCCTCCATTCCCAGTGCCAATCTCTGAGGAAGATGCAATATAAAATACCATAATCTGTGTGATCATTTAGCTTCTATTTCCAGTGAAGCAAGGAAAAAAGCATATGTCTTTTAAAAAACACCATTTACTTTGTAACTGTGGTGGAAGGCAGTTCATATATCAGAATTATTCAGATTGTGCCTTCAAATATCACCAACTTTGATATGACAAGTTATAGAGATCTCCTCTCTTAAGAATGAACTTTAGTTGGTGAGAAATTCTGGATGAAACAGTAGTACAGAGAAGGCCTGGACCCATGTCCTCTCATCTCCTAGCCTCTGGTCTGGACCAGGAGAAATGAGCATCTTTTAACCAGCTCCAGTAATGTTTTGTCTCTGTACAGTGAATTCAGAGCATGCTTCCACTGCCGGTCCGAACAAACTGCTCCCCAGACAGCTCTCTCTAGGCAGAAGTAGTGGGACTTAGACCTGCAAGCTGGCCTGGTCTCCCAGCCCTAAAGCAATACAGAGGAGGGAAAAGCAGCCCTGTAGATGTTGGGCCACTGTGCTGGGCCTGGTGACCTTCCTGGCTGCTGTATTCCTGGGACATTTTGCCCATGTTCCAGGAGTGTTGCAGCCATGCCAACGCAGTCAGGTCACAGAGAGGTACCATGTGTTGAGGGATCCTGGTCCCCCTGTATGGCCCATGCCCGGTGGGAATTCACAGTTGCTGTTTGGTTCATCTCTGGCATAAGCAAACTGCAGATGACCCTTGTGGTGCCCATGCACATGTCTAATTTATGGCTAGCACATGCAGTTACAGTCACTGCATCTTCTGGCTCTTCACCAGTTGGGAAGAAAGCAGTAAAAGAAAATATCTTACTCTATTACACACAAATAGCCACTTCTGAAATGAGGACTTTTGGTAGTGGTTTATAATAATTTGTCCAAAGCCTTTCTATGCACTCTACATTGTATGTATATAATTCACGTGCGTAGTTGCTTCCACCATACACAAAGTGCTTAGAAGTTGAAGAAGAATCCAGGAAGACTTTCAAATTGTTTTGTCTTTTAGTTAAATCAATAAATAAATATTCCTGTTATGATTTCAGAGACTAGTCCTCTGGACTGTCACTGTGTCCCACTCTTCTAGATAATTACTTTCCTCAAGATACCGCTTTCAGACAGAGGGACAAATTTCCAATCTTGTTTTTAAAGACCTGCAAAATTAACTCTTTGATTTCTGCTGAGCATCGCACATTTCAAATGTGAAATGGAGACAGTGCTACAAGTTTTATCTGACGCTAACCCCCCTCTCTGGACTGCAATTCCTGTCGCCTGCCTGTAGGAAGGGAATGAGCTCTGTTGGAGCAAGAAGCAGATGTGCATCGCTAGTGTTTCTGTAATACCCATCTTGTATGCTGGTGGCATGCTAGACTAAATTGATCTGGTTCATGCACAGATTTACTTCTTAATGAAAAAAGTTTAATTAAGAAGATCAGCGTTAATTTAAAGTCATTAAAAACCCCTTAACATATTGTTGTAGATTTATTAGTGCTAAAAAGCTTGTAATGTGTTCAAGCCTGCTAACATGGAAAGGAACACGAACCTAAGTTTGGTTTGCTTATAGTATGCTTTGCTGACAGCAAAAATGGGTAATAGGTATGAAACCTGACCAACTTTTATTTGGATGGAGTTGGCCTCTATCTTTGTAGTTTCTTTGCTGTTTTCTCGACTGCAGGTTTTAGTGAAAGGCTGCAAAAGTCAGCGTTTATATGGAGCCCAGGGGGACAGTATTGACTTTGAGTGCCAGAACAGGGAAAGCTGTGCCTCTCTGGCTTGGACTGCTGAGCTTCTCCTGCATACGCAGGTACAACACACTTTCACTCTTAATTGTGCACATTATTGCCAGTGGCTGCCTTACCATTTTTTTCCTCTTAAAACAGGACGCTGCCACATTCTCTCCTGGGGATTTCCTTTGTTATGTTTTGTACTCTCAGGCTCTGACACATCATGGAGAGAAATAATGTTTATAAAGTGGACATTAGAGAATAATCTGTTGGTGACAGATGGCTGGGGGGAATTGTAAAGTCTCCAAGAAGGGACATTTGTGGCAACAGGTTGGACAAGTATCTGTCTGGGTACATTTCCGTCCCATCACTCCTGGGCAGCGTGGTGTCAGGTGCCAGGTGACCTAATGCTCCCTTCCAGCCCTTCTTTCCTGCCATTCTCCCAGATCTGCATTTTATGTACTAATGAGTTCCAGTTTCATCCAAAAGTCAATCCTTCTGGCACTGGGGAATTGTGGGGGCTTTTCTGTTTGGTTTGTTGGGGTTTTTTTGTAACAGTGCGGCTGAGCTTAAAATGTTACTTCTATTTTCAGTGGAGGTGGATAACTAAATAACAAAAATAAACTAGATTCATAATTGCTGTAAATTTCCTTTGTTCCACTGAAGTGTAGGAAGCAATCCTAATTTCACTCCATTTCAGGATGTGAAACAATATTTCATGTGCACCAGAACATTTGTTAAAGGGAACAGGCTCTTCGAGTGAGCAGGTTATAGAGGTGGGCATTTCTAGAGGCTGACAGTGCTATAGACTCAAACCCATTTGACTCTGATTTTTAATATGCTGTGAGATGGGGTGTGCGTAGATATTTGAACTTTTTGAAGTGACGAATTATAACATCCTTAGAAATTAAATGTGATGTTTAAGAATGTTACTCAGTGTTAATGGATTTCTTCATTGTTTTTTTATATACTGGGTTTCATTCGAAAGCAATTCAGGAAAACAACAGAGGAAGCTATAAACATTTTGTGAATATTAAGATGAAGTTCCAGAAGAACTAATGAGTATGTAATTGGAAACACAAATTTGCATACAAATTTGAACATGATATTTCAAAGCTTGCAAACATCAAAGTCGATTAAAATGACAAGCTACCAATGCCAATGTACAGTTTTTATTTTAAATGGATGAAAGAATAAAATATAAAGGTTTTACTTGTGAGATGGCTAATTATATCAAATTGCTTTAGGCAAAAGGCAACATCAAATCATCATGACGTGCAGTTGCTTTGCTTTTCTTCCTGTGATTTTGTGCAATTTCTGTGTACCTTGCGGGTCAGAGAAGTGAAACATGTGTAAGGCTTCTTAAGATAACAGAAAGTCCCAGCTTTCCATCTGGCAAATAATAGAGGAGTCTTTTAGCCCTGCTTTCAACTCCAGGCAAATCCCATTTCATTCCCGGGGCACGGTCGAACCAAGCTTGCGTCTGCTTTGCTAACCTGAAACTCCAGAAGCTGCCCTGGCTCCGAGTGCCGAAGTCTACGACTCCTGGCGTGGAGAAGCGCTATGCTGAAGGGAAGCTTAGAGAGGTGTCACCTCTCTAACCTCAGAACAGAGTGCACTGATGCTGCAGCACCACTGGCTTCACTCTGAGCAAGGCTCAGCCCCTGAACTACATGATTCTTAGATTTGCCTACTGCAGGTGAAGAGAGGAGGAGCCCGAATGGACTCAGGGTTGTACTCAGGCGCGTTCGTATGCTCTCATGCCGAGCCGCTGCCGCTGCCCTCAGCTGTATGAGCTTCCTGGCTCACATCACAGTAACTCAGGGGTTTCTGCACCGTATTTCATGACTATCTGCCACTTTCTTGAGATGTTCTGCTTTGCATCCAGACTGTACTAAATCTTTCATTGCTAGAGTCCCCTCCTACTGCCTTCACTTGGGAGCTGGAAAGGCTGTTACATCCAGCTAAGTCAAATATACAAGTTGCGCATGAAATGAGTAAGTGGTAGTATCTAGTTTTCAACTGTAACTTGGGTGTGCAAAGTAATTGCCTGTGTAGTTGGCAAGAGGTTAAAAAAAGGGCTTGTGCGGGAAGGAAAGAATAAATAGTGATGGGCTTTCAAAGGCAGTGAAGAGTATCAGACAGATGCCTCACACCTGCAGAGGACGCCAGGCTCTGGCAAGCGTTCTTATTAATGTGTGAATTTTCTGCAGTCTTTAAATGAAACTGCACCTGGGAGTCCAGCAGGTTTAGTGGTGTAATGCATGGCAGCAATTTAGCAGATCTGTAAGAAAAGTGTGGAGCAGTGCTCCTCTCTTGACTTGAATTCCAAACAGAAATACATCAGAGAAATTCAATACTAATACAGCAGGATTCTAACATATTGACTTTGTCTACTTACTGACCTTCGTCACTGAGGCTTCGTGAGAAAGGCTCTGTTTATATATATATTAGGTAGCACTTAGCACTGAGAAACAGCCTGCCTGTGAAAGCTACAAAAGGCCAGGTTTTTCTGCACCTCTCTAGTAAGAGGCAGTAGGATGAAATTGAAGCTGGTCACGTAAACAGCTGCCACAAGAAACCCCAAACCCATTTCAGCAAAATGCACTAAGTGGACATAGGATCAAGTTGAGTGAGTGACAGCTCAAATGATATGGGCTAATAAGAGTTGGTGTGCAGAGAAAGGTGGTTGATTTTGAACTGATTCCTAAGACTTCATATCCTTCAAAGCTCTTCACAGGGCTACGTATAAACTAGCAATTTTGTATATGTTTTATTAATGTTTACTTTTCAAACAACAAAATAACAACAAATATTATTTATTGAGTTAAAAAAGAGCTGCTGCTATTGTCAGATCACGCGTGTTGTGGTTCTCCTTATTCTGCTTCTGTGCTAAATGTAGGAACTGCTCTCTTGTAATCTTCCTGGAGCTACATCCGTCAGGGCTTCCCAGCACAGTGCAGGGGAATATTGGGAGTAATTTACAGAGAGAAGCAATTTCTAAAAAAGCCATTCAGCATGCAGAGCAGGAAACTCTGCCAGATTTATCTCCCCAGGTTTCCTTAGCATGTTGATCTCAAAGAAGTTGTCAATGGATGGCTATCCAGGAGTGAGAGGTTCCCCGAGGATACTGCAGCCTCTGTGGAAGAGCAGTTGCTCCTAGAAAGGTGGATACTTGCTGCCAACTACAAGGGTCTTCAGGATGCCATAATTCATCTTCTGCACCACTACAGACATCCCCAATGTCAGCAGCATACATCTGAAATGAATATTTTTCTGCTGTGAGCTGTAGTACAAAATCTCGGAGATGGAGAAAGGCGTGCATTCGAGATGAGCATCACCTAGCAATCTGTGTGTCTGGTTTCACTGGGACAGAATCCCCAGCCAGCTGTGGTCTGCAGGCTGTTGGCAATTTGGAGTCAGGCAGGGCAGCTGACTCGAGTTGGCTACAGGTGTAGCCCATCCCACAAACAGCATGCTCAGTAGAAAAGGGGAAGTTTGGGGAGAGCAGTTTCTGTTGTGGTCTCCTGAGCTGGTTTGGGCTCCTTCTGACTCTGTTCCTGAGGACAGCCTCTGTACGTCTGCTGAGCTGAGTATAACTTGGTTTACTTTATGTTGGTATTAGTTTGGCTGTTTCATTTGGTCTCCTTTTCCCCATTTCCCTTTCTTGGCTGTGGGGGGTGAACACTGGGTGATAGAGCAACTACTGTAGAAATGTAGACACTCTGCTAAGGAAATGTGCTGAGGAAACTTGTTGAAAGTTGTGGAAGTACCAATTTTTAGGGATTAAAAAGACTAGATAAAGTACTACAAAACATATGGGGGAGAGCAATTTGTCTTTTCAAGGTGACAGAGATAACCAAATGTGTTTCTTTTGTTTCCAGACTTCCAGGATGTACTCAGTTATTTTCTGTATTTTGTATATTATAGGCTAGCAAAGCCACACAGAATCTTGGGGTTTTTCTCTGGTGAGAGACAAAGTGGTTGCTTCTCAGAACTTCCCCTGAACTTAGTGAAGTTGCAGTAGTGGATGTTTTCCAGCAGCTGCTGCTGAATGCTTTGACTGAAATTTTCCATGGGATCAATGTGGGTGTCTTCTTTTGCTTGAACTGTGCATAGAAATTGATGGCTTTTTCCCCTAATCTTTTACCAAAGGTTTCATGGAACTTTTGAGCATAAGGAGAATGGGAGTTTGACGGTGGTTTTGTTGTTTTTCTGTGTCTGGTGTTCTTTTTTTCATCCAAGCTAGGAAAGCATGGTTCTTGTAACCTTGTGGGTTTTCAGTCACAATGTGCAGGATCTGACTTTTAACTTCCAAGTGGCAATGTGATTACCAGACATGAGCCCATCCAGAGTAATGTTAGACAGCAGGAAGCAAGTGTGCCTTCTTGAACTCCGGGAGAAACCTGAATACTCAAAAATGCTGATTGGGAAGGATTTGCTAGAATTCTTTCCTCTTGCTCCTTCCCTGCACCCCTCTCTCTCTTTCTTTCTGTCTGCAGAATGGATGAGAAAAGCTCCAGAGTCCCATTCCCCCAGCCCTGTTTAGGTATCACAGAGCTGTTGGTAACACAACGCAGGAGCAGTGGTCTGGGGAACACCGTGTCTCCATGCCTCAGATCCATGCATTTTCTGTTGAACCTCCTGAGATCCCTCATACTGCTGCTGTCTTGCACATCATCCATCTAAGCCTGCAGTACATCCTTAACAAATGATCAATGACTATTTGTAGTGCCTCAGAGCCTTATCAAGTTCTTTGGGGTGCAAGATAAATCATTTAGTTCTGTATTTGGACAGCTACTCAGACCGTGAAGGCCTCGCAGTGTTACTTTTCACACATTTAAATGATTTTTTTTTTTTTCCCTTCTGTCTTTGTGGCTTTGTGTTTTGTTACTTACTGTGCTTTTCAAGCCACAGTAAATCATATGCAGAGAAAGCTGCTAGGGGAATGGCCACTTGGCTGGAGCACATCTGACCTACTGCTTTTCCCTTGGGCCTCTTTCCCAGCACTGCATCCACGTGCCAAGGGGAAGAGCCTAATGGGGAGGGGATGCTGGACCCAGGAGCTGCTGTGTGACTGGGAGGGAGGTATCCTGGCATTCTGTGCCCACCTTAAAAGATACTGGACTAAGCTGGTCTACCCCTGCTAGAAGGCAGAAGAGAGAAAATAGATTCTTTACTAAAATTTTGTTTCCTACTATAAACCAGAGTAATACGTAGTATCATAATAGTATCAATATTCAGTACGGTAAATAGATTCTTCCACCACAGAAATACCTAAAACGGGTTTGATAAGGCCTGTATTGGTAACTGCCCGAGCTGAAAGGCTGAAGGTTGGGCTGCTGTATCTCTTCTCATTGTGTTACACAGCAGTCATCAACAGCCGTGTTAGGGACCCGCGGTCATGACCGTGACCTGCAACCCCTACTTCCAGAACAGGGAAGCTAACGCTTTTGTAGCACCAGAGATTGTACCCTTCCCTGACACAAAGCAGATTTTGGTAGCCAAACTAGATGTGTGTTCTTTCCAGCTTTAAAAGCTTCTCTTCTCATAACCTCCTAAATTTAGAAAGACTGAGGTGTGAGCGCCCCATGTGCACAGTGATTCGGAGACACGCTCTGCTGTTGTTAATGAGTGCATAAAAACCACCTCCTCTCATAAGGAGTCACAAAATCTTTTTGTTCATTAGATTGCATCTCCCCATCACTTTGTGGACTTACTCAGCAGGTGGTTCTATTAACAAAACTATCTGCTGGAACAGGTTGCCCAGGGAGGTGGTGAAGCCCCATTGCTGGAGACATTCAAGGTGAGGCTTGATGAGGCTCTGAGCAACCTGCTCTAGTTGAGGATGTCCCTGCTCACTGCAGAGGGGCTGGGCTGGATGACCTCTGGAGGTCCCCTCCAACCCAAGGCATCCTATGATCTGAGCCCTGCCAGTTTGTATATTCATCACAATTTACAAGGATGTTGAAAGTTTCTCTTGTAGCTGTTAATATTGGTGCTAAACATTACTGATGGCCTATTTTTACTTTCTATTACGAAACAAACATGACTAGGATGGCTGATGAGATTATCAGCTGCCTTTTCTGTAGATAACTACTATCACCTGCTTTAAAGAAAAAAGTAATTAAGATAACACCTTTTAAAGTATAACACCTATTAGAAGATGGGAGGGGTGTTGGTCAGGAAGCCAGCCACCTGTGAGGATCGTTTTAAAACAGATGGTGAAGAAGCAATTTGCCAAAAAAACCCCAAATCGTGGTATAATCTTGGAAAATATTGCCTGGGGTTTATTATTGCAGTAGTTATGACCCCAAATCATAGTTAATTTGTGTTCACTCTTTTGAACAAAATATTTTTTATGGGAAGTTGCTTTCTGGCCATATGTGAATGCAAAAGAAAGCTGCTGCAATATGAATTAGTCCATTTTGGTCCAAACAAAGCACTGACTTTCACTGTGACTGTGTTTGCTGCCTTGTATATTCTGTGTGTAGAGTGATCTCCTGTAGTGCAGCAGATGTTGTTTGCTGGAAATGAATATGCAGAAAGGCCTAACTTCTTCCTGGTACAGCTTCAGGGGGTGAATTAGAACCTTGCATTTATAAATCAATCCCGTGCAGTCTTTGCTTCAAAATCTGCTTGGTATGTTTTGCCTAGTATTATGGGGAAGGATGAGCAGCGTGTTCACCATGAGCAAGGTCCTTGTTGGATCTGGTCTCTATTTCCAAACAAATCTTGATTTTTATATTTATTTATTTACTTTTATTTTAGTGGGTTTTAAATCCCCTTATCTCCAGGGAAGAGAGTTTGTATTCTGTTATTTTCCAAACTAGTAAAAAGAAAAAAGTCTGTTCTTGATCGTGTTGCTAGTGATCTTCCCAAAGAATATGAGTTGAAGGGATTTGATGCCACAGTGAAAGAATGTTTTGAAGCGTTTTCCTGTTTATAGATTATCTCCTTAGCATAATTGTGAACTCAAAGAGGAAAAAATGGACATTCCATGGATTTTTTCCTTAATATTAGATGAATTTATGACTATTCAAAAAACATTTTTGCTTTTCAGGTTAGTTTGGGGATGTCTGATAAAATCTTTTGAGGTTCAGGACACTTAATTTACATTATTTATCTCTCTTCTGAAGATTTTGTCCAGGTTGTCCAGACTACTGGTCTTAGGGATGCTGAAATTCATGAGCTTACTGAATGTAAAAGAAACTTCATTATAAGATTTTTTTTTCTTCTATTTTTTGTTCTGTCTACCTCATCTATGAATCTGGAAACAGCAATAAGCATGACTATACAGTAGTAGTACTAAAGTATATGGTACAAACAAAATTTACTTTCAAATTCTGCCAAAATAGGGATGTTTTGCAATATCTTGCTTGCTAACAATCAATATATTTTATTTGACAGAAAGTTATTCTAGTAATTTTTATGTTTCAAAGGATTTTCTGGAGTATATTTTAGAAAGCTCTGCAGGATTCAGTTTTTGCTGTGCGTATGAGTTTCTGCAGTCCTGCATGAGGGTAGTTTATTTAGTGATACATGAAATAGTCCTTAAGGGCTACATTAAATCCCACCAGCTTTCAAAGCAGGGCCACTAATTACAGTCTACCCCGGCCTACAGATAAATTAGAGTAGAATAGACAGTTTCAGTTGGATCTGACCTGTAGCAGTCATCTACTCCAACAGCCTGATCGCTTCAGGGCTGACCAGAGCATGGACATTGTCCAAATGCCTCTTAAACACTGACTGCCTTGGAGCATAGACAGCTTCTCTAGGAAGCCAAGGCTTTGACCACTCTCTTGATAAAGAAATGCTTCCTAATGTCCACTCTAAACCTCCCCTGGTGCATCTTTGAATCTTTCATATGTGTCCTATCACTGGATCCCAGGGAGATGAGATCAGCAACTCCTCCTCAGGAAGCTGCAGAGATCAAAGAGGTTGCTCCTAAGCCTTCTCTTCTCCAAACTAGACAAGCCCAAAGTTCTTCACTGCTCCCTGTAAAACAAGATTTGGATTTTTATATCCATTGGAATATTAATTATCAAGGGAATAATTATGAAAATAAAAGTAAACACGAGGAAGATAGAAGTTGTGAATTACATAGTGCTAAGTATTTTACTATGCTGAGGCCAGAGTGTTTAGGCCTGAGAGTAAACTCAGGGATAAAATTATTTAGGGGGATGGAAAAAGCAGGAAACAATGGTAAAATGACCTTTGTGCTAACAACCGTGCTTGTTTTCGTCTTTAAGTCATGCAACTAGTCCAGAACCAGCAGACAATTTGCTGAGCAATATCTTATCTGTGACAAAGCTCGAAACAGCTCTTTGTGAGACCACACGCTTCCCAGATCATGGTGCTAAACTAAGCAGTGCTAGAACCTCCACCAACAAATTAATGGGCAAGGAATGCTAGCTATTAGCTGATCAAGCAGTGTCAGTCACATAAACCCAGCAGTAACTCATTACCACTAGCCCTTCGGTCCAAGTGTGGCAACAAGAACAGAGGATGCAGCTCAGACCTGCAATCTAGAGATAACAACATGTAGCTGCTTTGGCTGTTTAAAGTGGAGATAACATTTCCATTAGATATTAAGAGTACAGAATTGTGGAAGAATAAATGTGCCCAAAGGTTATTTATAGACAAGAAGACAAAAGTTGTGATCGTAAAACTTAATCCAGAAGCTATCGCTCCTAATTTAATACAGAGGCTATCCCTCCTAGCTGGGTTTTCACCTCCTGCTCAGTGGTTTGAGGAGTACTTAGACATTTGTGTTACACAGAACAGCTATTTCTTTGTCCAGGTAGAGCTCTCACCCACTTTCATTTTTTTTT
>JANHFX010019683.1:0-14531 GCA_027560015.1 Chloroceryle amazona
TTTACAGAGAGTGGTGAGGCACTGGAACAGCCTGCCCAGGGAGGGGGTTGAGTCACCATCCCTGGAGGTATTTAGAACCAGGTAGACCCGGTGCTTCAGGACATGCTCTAGTGGCAGGCGCGCAGGGGGGTATTTCGTGGTTGTGAAGTCTTGTTTGGTCAGGGTGTTTAGGATGGGTTTTTAGGTGGGGGATTTTTTTTGTTAGGGGTATGGTTGGACTCTGTGGTCTAGGAAGTCCTTTCCAACCCTGAACATCCTGTGATTCTGTGAACTTAGTCTTCAGAAAAGAAGGCTGAGAGAGGATCTTATTAAGGTCTAAATATATCTGAGGGGTGGGTGTCAAGTGGAAGGGGCCAGACTCTCTTCCATGGTGCCCAATAACAGGACAAGTAATAATAGGTATAAGCCAGAACCTAAAAAGTTCCACCTCAGCATGAGGAAACACTTGTTTACTGTGAGGATGATGGAGCCTGGAGCAGGCTGCCCAGAGACCCTGGGGAGTCTCCTGCTCTGAAGACTTGAAAAACCCACCTGGATCTGTTCCTGTGTGACCTGCCCTGGGTGATCCTGCGCTGGCAGGGGGGTTGGACTCAATCTCCAGAAGTCCCTTCCAGCCCCTGCCATTCTGTGATTCTATGTACCCATCGCAGAGTGGCAGTAAGGTGTACTAAAGGCAGGGTGGACCTAGGGAGTTATTTCAAGAAGCACTGGAGAAATAATTCCTAGTTATAGCTCTCAACCAGAAGTTGGCTTCTGTTGTCTCCCAGAACTGAAAGCCTTACACAGTCTTACAGAAACATGTTATAAACTACACTAGAGCCTCGGTTTTCAAAAGCTCTATGTTTTCTAACCTGTGCTTCCCAAGTAGCACGTTCCACAGCTACACAGCTGTCTACACCGAGGACAAAGAGTACCCAAATGTAAAGTGTCTCTGCTATCTCTGCGTGTCCAGGAAAAACTGAAGTCCCTTCTCAAAAATCTCCCAAACATCTGTACTTTATCAACTTGGAATAAATTATTTCCTTCTAGCAGTTATGCTTGTCACATGCTCTCTCTTCTCCTGCTAGTTTGGCAACCTTGCAATTTCCACAGCGTTATGGGATGGATGACATTGAACAGGAGCCCTGGAGATGAAGTTCAACACCCTGCTCAAGCAAGGGCAGCTGCTGCATGTTACTCCGGACTGAGTACGGCCAGGTTTTGGCTATGGCCAAGGTGATCTCCATCAGCTCTCTGGGCAGCCTCTTTGAGAACTCTAGAACCCTTGTAGGTAAAAAGGTCTTTTTTTTTTTTTTAATATTAAAGTGTCTGTCACCAGACACCACCAAAAAGAGCCTGGCACTGCCTTCTGTAGCCCCCCTTCAGCCCCCTTCATCACGTATTCATATACAATGATAAGATCCCCTGAGCTTTCTCTGCTCTAAACTGAACAGTCCCATCTCTCCTAGCCTCCTGGCATGTGTCAGACACTCCAAGTCTTTAATCAACATAATGGCCCTTTGCTGAACTCATTGGTACTGTCCCCTCAGCACTGGACACAGCCTCCAGACATACCTCACTACTGTTCAACAGAAGGTAAGGCTCACCCCCTTCAACCTGCTGGTGAAGCTCTACCTAATGAGGCCCAGGATGCTGTTGGTCATCTCTGACAAAAGGGCATATTGCAGGCTTATGGTCACCTTGCTCCCCAGGACCCTCAGGTCCTTTTCTACCAAACTGCTTTGCAGCTGGCCAGCTGCCCACCACAGACCACTGCAAGGGGGTTACGCCTCCCCAGGTGAGCTTCATGAAGATGTTGGCCTATTTATCTAGGCTGGTGAGGTCCCTCTGAATAGTAGTAAAACTATCTGAGATATCAACCACTTTGCTCAGTCCTGTATCTTGAAATTTTGACATTCTGAATTTGGAACCTAAAGCAAAGTTCGATGCACAAACTAGGGGGATGTTCTGTTGAGAAGTAAATCTGTAGTCTGCAGCTCAACATATTTCCCTTCCACACTACCAGAATGTCTTTCACAGCAATGAAATACTTTAAGCTTAGATTCACTCATATAACAACTCAAGTGTAATCACTGGAATAAGATTATGCTGAGAAGTCTCCCTGTGGGTCTAGCTTCCATCTGGGATTCTTGGTTTACATTTTCCAGTTGTCTGCAGAAGGAATATCTGTTATAGACACAGAAGAACTACATCTATCAACACCCAGTTATTCAACTTAGACTTCTGCTTCGCAGGGAAAGAGGTTAGTGGCAATCTAGATAACATTTATTTTATGACCGGCTACAGTATACAGAACACCAAGACTATAAAACACACATTCCTAGTGCCTAATTAAGCTCTGCAAGCTACCTACTCCTTTAAAGAACAGGCAACTTAAATTTTCACTCATCCAGTCTTGATTTTCCTACTCCCTCTTCTATCACTAGTATCTGTCAAAGCTGTCAAACATTCCCTTTCCTGATGCTTCCTAACTTCACAAACTCCTACTGCCTCTCCTCTCCAACCATTCCCCTTACTCCTGCAGCCATGCATTGCTAGATGTGTGTAGACCTTACTTAAGCTAGCACTTTTTTGCAAGATATCCAGATATCCCTGCATAAGGTTTCCACATTAGCACCTCTCTGCTAAAGGCTCTACAATTCACAAGCTGAAAGTTTTCCCCCTTACACAAGGATGAACACAAGCCTGCAGTACAGCAACACAGCAGCTCAACCTAAACTCAGGAATGGAGACTGGGGCAGCCTAAAACTACAGAGCATAGAACGCCCTGTTTAGTATGCCACAGAAAGAAAAAAAAGTTATTTAGGCAATCTGTAACAGACAGCAGGATCACCGAATCGCAAGTGTTTTCAGCAATGCAGTGTAACATTACATTCAGCAGGAGGAAATTACTCTGCTAGAATACAGTCCACTTTTCCAATACACTATTGCCTACAAAGTTTCTTTTTTTTTTTTTCCACTGTCTTGTGTGGTTGCATAAAATCTTCCTGTGAAACTGAATCTAACACCCCTTCCATCCACCCATTAATTAAGGAAAAACAGAAATTGTGGAAAGATTGCATTATGTTAAAGCAGAATGTACCAGTTGTATAAGAGCCTTTGGAGAAGTTCCAACTCTATTGAAACTTCCCTCTTCAGAAGAAGAAAAAAAAAAGGTCAGAGAAGGCCTAAATTACCTTTCTGATTATGGAAAGGCTTTACACAATTCACATCACACATTAAAAAAAAAGAAAAAAAAAGAGAACCTCAGAAACTAAGTGAGGTTTTACACAAGCCTGAAGCACTGTGAATTCATGAAAAATGAATTCAACCGTCAAAGCTGAGACTAGGAAGAACTGTTCTACATAACAAAAAAGTTCTCAGCTGCATTATTAAAATCTTTGCTTAAAAGATCAATTTATTCCAAAGGGTTGATTCCCTACATTAAAAGTGAAAAGACACACGATCTAAAAGGGGTCTCTATCGAGCACAGTGCCTGTCTGCTAAAATTGCAACTGTGCTACAATTGCAATTATGTATTTGTGGGTTTATTTTTATCTAAATGTAGACATAACTGCAAAGCTTCTTAAGACAGAAAATGGCAGAATTGATGATACCAACACATGACTTGCCTAACTGGAATAATGGTCTTTTTTTTTTCCCCCAACACTTTTGATCTAAACCACTAGATTTCATTTACCAACCATTCCATGCCAAAAACTGTAACCCAAAGCACACAATATAAGCAGTCCATACCCATCTTTAATCAAAACACACTCTTCAATAGCTTCAGGTAGATTCCAGAAGACTAATAGCAAAACCACTCTTCCCCTTACCTGCCACAATTTCTCCCCCTACCTGGAAGGAAGCCTAAGCCACATCTGCTCCATGTTCTGCACGATGCTCATGTAAGAATCAGCATAGATAAGAACTGAGCCCAATTCCTACACCTCTTCTCTGTAAGCAAGGAGAAAACTGAAGAATCAGAAGGTATAGGAGGTTTTCTTCCCAGTACCCCGTTTCTTCACCCTCCCCTCACTTGTCATGTTCTGCTGATGAGAGGGCAAATGTGAAAATAAAGGAGCCACACACAAGAGGAAAGATTTACTTATTTTTTCCCCTGACTAGACTGTAATAAAATGGAAACATTTGGCTCATGGATTCTGCTTATTTGTGATCTATGTGACCAAGAAGTGCAGCTTTATTCTTTAAGACCATACTGCCTCTCACAGTATCTACCATGTTTTCTGATTCCACATGAAAACAAAGTTATCACAGTATTAATTGTCTTGCCAGTTTTCTCTCCTTTTTAAAAGCACATCCAGCTACTAAGGCACTCCAAAATGGACTCCTTTAATATCCCACCATCTGTATTTGCCTCTGCTTAAAAGATGTAATTCTAAGAGCCTACTATTTGTGAACTACTCTGATATAAATCTTTATGATGAGGTAAAGGACCTATAAATAACAGACGACCCCCCTTGCTGCTTTGCTAACTGTGCGATTGCTTCCCAGTAACTATGGGAAACCAGATGAAATCTGAACCCATTCATCAAAACACAGAAAATACTCCTCCTTCCAGTTCTGGAGACTGTACTTCAGCATCGAAGTCAGTAAACAGAACACCATTTCCCACTGTTTCAACGTTAGATCTTCAACACCTGCTGATAGCAAGCCAAAAACAAGTAGGAAAGGAAAACAACCAGCTATCCAAACTAATGATCATAAAATCCAAGCATCTTTCTCCTTCCACTTAGAGAGCATTGTCATTTCTGAAACAGAGTACTAAGTGTTGGCCATGACAAGTCCTGCTCTAAATATTGCATAACAGGGAAGAACGATTAAGCTGAAGTTTCCAATACTATACAATGTGCAGTAATCTGTTGTTAAAATAGAACAGGCACGTAGTCAAAATGGCAACTCTCGTTTGATAATTTTAGGCCAATTTGGAGATGTGTGCACAAGGCTGTTTACTTCGGTAACCCAATTTCCTAATAATTAGCTACCTAACCCCAGTACTGCTAGGACAACAATGAGAGGAAATGCAAAGTTCTTACAGAATACGGCTCTGATTGCAATACAGACCCTCAGGGAAGCATGCAGAGGAGTCTGGAAATGACAAGTGTGTTCACATCTACTCGTTTATAAATAAACTTTCTCCTAAACTTGTACTAAAACATCATCTCCTCCTACAAACACTACCAGCTTATTCTTCTGGTTCTCTGGAAGTTACTCTCTGACTGGAAAGCTCGTGAAGGCTACCTTTACTGTAACCTCTGTTACCAAAATTTGCTAGCAGTGATAACTTCAGTCATGCTCCAAAAATAACAAGGGAAGGCAAAATTGAAGGCTAACCCCTCATCCCCAATCTGCTATTATGATGGAATACATTACTTGGATAAGCAACTGCAGACAGTGCAGTACCTTCTGTCCTGAAATACCATGGCATAAGCTAGAAACTAAAATAGACGGCTGGACTATAAAGATTTCCAGTGAAACATACACTGTGCTCCAGTGCTTCAAGATTCACACCTTCACCACTCAGTGGCTGAGGGTAACAAGGGCAACCAAAGCACCAGTGGTATCTTCTGCAGGACTGGCTGTGAAATCCCAGCACCGAGTTCTCCATTCTGGAAGAAGAATGGCTTTTATCTCTCATCACAGTGTTTAATTCACAAATGCTGATGCAACTGCCACTCAAGGTTAGGCACAGATCTGCTTTCTAAGGAAATTATGACTTTGTCCAATTTACTTCACTTTTCAACTGGGAATAACAAAGCTTAAAATTTACACAATACTACACTTAGTCCAAGGAAACAATTCACCTTGAATTCTACCAGCTTTCGAAACACAGGCGCCCATTCCATAGCTGGTTTTGGCAGCCAGTTTTCACAGAGAAGTTAGAGACAAATCTGCTCATAGGTAATAAATCTTTCCTAACGTATATAACTTTGTAATGCATTAGGAGAGCAGAGGAGCTGGTTAGCAAGACCCAGTTTGTGGAGAGAAGGTGTAATGTGGTCCTCAAAATACACAACGGTTTATTGGGTACCTATTGTACATAATCAGTATGGTCAAGAAGAAGAAACAACAAGACAGCTAAAATTACTGTGTTTGGTACTGTGTGGATGGCATGATGCAATAGGAAGATAAAACCACAGCAGACATAGCAAACTAAAACACATAAAACCACAGCAGTGGTAAACCTGCTGTTAGCTCATTCTGGATTTGTTTCTCACACAGTGCACTTGGCTCAGGATTTATGAAACCTCTTAAGTAATAGAAAAAACTCACTTGAAAGCAGCGTTTTCACCAACAGATCAGGTCCTACAGTAATTAAGCACCATGCCTACATGAGTACACTAGATCTATACAGTTAAAAAACCAGCACAGATTAGTAGTTTACACAAGTTGCTGAGCTGCATGTTTAACTAGGAAATTATTAAAACCCAGCAATTTTTACCTCCAGAGGGGAGTATCAGCCTTATCTGTGTGCTGGGCAGTGTTTTCTCTATTTGCTGCTTGTCACAATTACAAATTTTCAGTAAAGTACTGGACCAGCCATGGTAATTTAGTATGAGATAAAGATCTATAAAGCCAGCTGGTAGCTCACATTCTAACAGCTACAAATTGCTAAATTGGCATGGGAAATCAAGATAGTTATCAATTCACTATTATTATTCTAGGTTTCCCATTACTTCTCCATTTCTATCTTAACTATTTAAGCCAACCTAAATATTTTAGCCCATGGTTGCTAATTTTCATGGCTCAAGCTAGGGCCAAATGCAGTGATCCGGGTAGGGATGGCTGTTTCAAACAATCTGAACATGTTCTGAACACATACTGCTGCCAAGCATAATTGTTTCACATTTAGTAGGATATTCAATTATTTCAACTACGGTCACCAACCTCCATCTATGAGTGTAAACATTTTGTCTGTTATACTTAGTACTGACTTACAAACTCTCTACCTACATAACCTTTGCTTCTACTACCCTAAAAATAATTTTCTAAAACATTCCCGTTTCACACCCAAAGCAGAAACATAAAAGTTCATGCCACCACTGACAAAACCTCCCATTGTTTCATTTGAGTTACTACTAAGCTGAAAAACATTGCTGAAAGGCAACCTCTTCCAGCAATCAGGAATCAAACCACCTTGGAAAAGGTGATTTGCCTGACCTTTCAAAAGAGTATCAACTTCATTTGGCCAAGAGAGCTTTTAAAAGGCTATTTTAGTTTCCAAGGCTGACACTTGTTGCACAGACTGGACATGTCTGCGCAGTGTCTGCATTAGTCTCTTTAAATGCTCAACTGAACAGGACAAGCTTAGGGGAGGAAATGAATTCACAACAGGAGATCCTCTAGTTGATTAACTTCACCCTTAGTGGTGAATGTCAGTCATGTTAATTGGAATCAATACACAGCAGTTAAGGGGGCACGGGGATAATCAGGCAGGGCAAGGCAACAGGCCCATCAGTTCTTAAAATAAGCCCTCTCCTAACAACTTACAGTGGCATGTGACAAACCTTCCCTGCAAAGGAATGCAAAGCATCTCTAAAATTCCAATTTAACACACAAATAAAAATAATTTGGCTACGCTTAGCTTACAATCTAGCAATAAAGGAAGCAGTCATTAGAAATTAAATCAATGTTAAACTGATCAAAGTAGTAAAATGAGAAAATAAGACTCCCAGAAGAGCTTATAGGAAATCCTTGATCCATGTTTTAAAGAGAAAAAAAAGAGAAGCTAAGGTCTTAAAATCCTGCCATGGATAATTTTAATTATGCCACAATTTTATTGTATACCCGAGGCTGAAATTCAATGCATAGTTTCAAAAGGGGTAATATGTCACAAGATGAAAAATAAAATCCCAAAGATTTATTCTCTAGATGAGAAATTGCTCAGGAGTCCCATTAGAATAGTCACATCCATTGACAGTCTGGGATCACACCTTTGTGCTCCCACTCTCCAACCCAGCACGCCGCCTGCAAGGGCATGATTGGCAGCGCCCGATACACAGGCGTAGGAACAAGACGCATCTTAAATGTTACACTGCACACAGAAAAGCCTCTTGGATGGATCCCATGAAAAAACCCTGAAGAAAAATCCAGTCCTGTCCACAGCACCACTAGTTAACCCTTCCACAAAACACGGCCTGGCACTGGCACACACGGGTGTGATACACCAAGTGTCAATCCCTGATACATAAACTTACAAGGGGAGCGGAGAAATCTGTTTCAATATAATAGTAGACACAAATAATGCACCTTAAAGAAAATGTATTTTTTTTTTTTAGAATAGAAAATACCACTGAATTTGAGCTTCACAAGATTACTTTTTTTCTTAGCCTTTTAAACACAACACAATAGGAGCAAATTAACCTTTGGCCAAAGGCTTTTCCATCCCATCTCCCCTCCTTTAAGAAGCGAAACGAATGCCAGATGTTTTATTGTAACATCTTCATATTCCCAACTGCAGCAAGTGTGTCCACAGCAGGATCAGGGTATTTTATTTGTTATTGCAAAGGCATAAATTAATATTTAACAGCAATATATCGAATCTGTACCTGTCTATATACTATTATCCTCCCCATTAAACTTAACCTAGCCTAACCAATTAAATGGTTAAGATTAGATTTTTTCCTCCCCAGACTTATGCAAAGACTTGGTGAAATCTGGTTAAGCATTTCAAGGGGGGAGGTTTTCTATATGTCTCCTTAGTCATTAGAATAAAAGGAAATAATAATAACAAAGGGAAAGGAAATAAGAGCATCCTCTACTGCCAGCATCAATTGGTTATCCCCTGTGCAAATAAACATATTTTACAGAGTCCAAAGTTGTTAAAAGAGCTCTTAAGTGAATAAAAAGCAGCAATCACCCCTGCAAACCACAGCTCTGCCTTCTGAGTTTCTGCCATCAGCCAGTGCTAAAATACCAACCCCATCAGCAAGCAGGTCAGTCCTGCTGCTGTAGAAGATGGTGCTGTTCTAGCCACCATCAACTCATTTGGGATTGAGGACACTCTTTGCTAATGCAGAGCAAGGAGCTTTTTCAAGCTGTCAGGATCAAAACCACACGCACACTGCTATGGAACCTTGTTTTCAATTAATTACATTGAGAGATTACTGATAGTGCTCTGCGCTTTGACAACTCTAAAAGCAGAATTTCCCAGTTTGCTGGGGTTATGCATCAGTGTGTCCTGTCTTTCCCTAAAACTGTCTATCAAGAACAGCCTTAGGACATAAACCCAGAGCATGTCAAATACATCCCAACCAAATACTGGACTATTTAATGTTCTTGAGGCTTTTCTTAGGAAGGAATCTTTGCTCACCACTTTATGCAAAGAAGCAGATCAGCAGATGTAGTGATGAGCTTTTTTTTTAATCATAGTATTTATTTTGTTAATTTAAGGCGCTGGTGTGTTTCTCCAAAAATGGTTCTATCTTCAGTAGGAGTATGAACCTCTGCATGGCAGAGCCTGCACAGGCCCAACATCTATGAAGAGTTACACTCCATCTTCCTCAGAAAAGGGTTTCCGGGCCTGTATTACACAGCATCTGGCCTGATGTCAAGTTTCTGAGCACTCTAGCCAGAATAAACCGCTATAGGAGCTAGTGAAAGTCCATACCATCCCTTGACTTTCAGTTTCTTTATATACAAAAACACTAAGATTACCACACCCAACTGAAAACATTTTAAAGTTTATGATCTTCAAAACATATTTTGTACTTAACACAGATGTTACAGAAAAAAAAAGATCTGTCCCCATAACAGTAATATCTGAATATAAGCCAGACAGAACAACACTGTATTTCTTCGGGTATCTAGGTTACCTTCATTCACATTCCCACATCAACTACCTCAACAGGCAGAATCATCACTTGCCAAGGAAAGACCAATGTCAACCAAGAGACTTGCCTCTACAGGCTAGACAACAGCACTGAAAGTACAGCACATATGTACAGTACCAAACACGTACCAGCACGTACGTACAGTACCAGCACGTACGTACAGTACCAGCACGTACGTACAGTACCAGCACGTACGTACAGTACCAGCACGTACGTACAGTACCAGCAATGCTGACTGGATTTCATCACCTAGCTACAGTCTTCAACTTGCAGGGAACTAAGGAGATAGCTGGACACTTCTCAGGATTACTGTTAAGTATTGGCATAGGTGGTATGATTCCCCACCCCCCCAATGAAGTATAAATGAAGATGCACTGGCTTCAGCAAATAATTCATATGGGAGAGTTTCAATAGTCACAGTAGTTATTCTATCCTTGCAGTTTAATAACTGTTTTCATCAACTAATAAAAGTGATGTGGTAAGTAGTTGGGCTGATGCAGTTAGCATTCCTTTGGAGGAAAAGAGAAAAAAAAATGTTCTCCTCTGGAAAGTTACATTATTTTCTTGCCTTTGCCTAACTTATATTGTTCAGACCTAATAGGTACACATGCAAAGCACTGCACTATGACCTACACCCTCTCTTTATCCCAGGGATAGGCAAAGCAAAGCTTGACAAGCAAGCCCAACATGAAAACTCAAGCAGCAAGCTCTACAGTGAGCATGTTAAAATTTCTAAAGCAGAAGCAAGATCCTGGATGCAAACAGCACTCTGTATGCTAGTAAGAGACTCAAACGCCATCACTTAAAAATACCTGTCAGCCCCTGTGCTCACCGGTGGCAACACTTCAGATTTTGTAAGCTGCAGAAGCCAGGGAATTTCTATTTACATATTAACGTACTCAAACACAGGCCTCCTGCCCATCCAGAGTTACTTCTGCTACTGCTGCACTAGTGCCTGAACACTTCCAAAGGGCAGCCCCTACAAAGACAATTCAAGCTGACTTAATATAAGCTGAGAAAGTCAAGTATATTGGTCCGATTGTGGGTTAAATCTCCAGTGAAATCTGAGACCCAGAGCAATTCAAGCATCAAGTTAAAAAAATATAAAAGATCCTTTTTTCAACAGTTTTACATTAACAGATCCAAATAATATCAGTTCAACTAGAAATAGAGAAGAGGCCATGGAAGTAGTCTTGACGCTGCACAGCAGTACCAGAGTTGAATGTGATACACTGGCAAACTTCATAGATTTCAGTCCTCCTCTCCGATTCCCTTACTAGAATTATACGTGGATGAAGCAAAAAATGAAAAGTAACATTTGTATGTTATGAGTAAAGGGTCCTTGTTTTGTATTATTTACACACTTGAATAATCAAAAAACTATTCACTTCCAGAAAAGATATTTGAATTTAAGGGGTATTTGTCAACTTAGAGAAAACGGTAAGGATTTTTGTTCCAATATCACTAAAGGTTGCAATCAAAACTAGTGTCTTGTTTTGACAGCATAAAACTTTTCTATTAGCTGTATCTTACCTAGAGCTTTTCTATAGTTGGCTTCCATTAGCTGGAAAGGATTAATACAAAGCATTTTATTAATACAGTAAGCTCAAATATGGACCTTCTATGCACAGTGAAGACCAGCTAGTTCCAACAAAGTCTAGTTCAACTCGTAACTCCATACATCTTGGCATAGTACTGAGACTGCCTAGGTCAGCATAACAGGTCTAGACCACCTGGAGGGATGTGAAGAGACTTATGAGGTAACCAGTGCCATGGCTCCTTTAGACTGGAAGAGTGGGGATCGGCTGTCCTTACTGCTGCAAACTTTTCAAGTACCTTGGGAACAGTTAAATGCCTCTAACTAATGGATGAAGCCTGTTACTCCCAAGGTAAAGGGGCATTTGCACCTCTGACCTATAATTACATGGATGGTTTGTTCTGGGGGAACCGAGCCTGCTACTGACATAAGGAATCACATCGAAGCAGTTAACGGAGGAATTCCTACTCTCAGTTGAAGAAAACCAAAATCACCTGATCAGATGAGCCATGTTTCTTATTAAATAAATCCACACAGTACGAGCAGTCACTACTGCAACGTTCAACATTTTGGGTATCTGAAGTAACTTTCTCAACTCTCAACTAAAGGTTGCACACATGAATAAGGGTCGTCCCCATGCAAGAGCACACCTGAATGGGAAACTTCCCGGAATAGCATTAAGAGGGCTGCTCCTAGCACAGCGTGAGCAAACTGCCAAACACGATGTGCTCCAACTGTCGTTGCTACCGCTGAACACCGTAACCAGGCAGCGTTTCCTCGGGAGTTCCACATAACAGAAGACTACATTTAATTACAAGTGAGCAGCTTAAAAAAACATGGCATTACCTTTGTAAACAATCAGATGAACACAGGATTGAAGTTTAAAGCTGAAAGGAACAAGACCCTTCTCACTGAAGCAGATGATAGGAGAATTTACTTGAGAACTTCAGCTTTTTTCCTAATTTGTTTCCTTGAGACACACTCCATATTTTTTTTGAATACACAGAGTGCTCCATTATTCATTAGAGGCTCTAAATATTCTCTTAACAAAAGCAATACAACTGAGCCCAAATATGAATCTTGTAGTGCTTCTGAAATATCTGAAAAGCCAGCTCGAGTATGAGGAGCCGTGAAGTAGAAGATTACCTGAGATTCAAACACAAAGAATTTGCATTCTTACGGATTACAGTGCATCAGCATTACAAAGATCAAATGCTCTAAATTGATTTTTTTTTTTAATTTTCTTTTTATCTCAGCATTAATATGTCAGCTGTATGTTTTAGAAACAAAGTAAATCAATCAACAGTTAACTGCTCTTGGGATTACAGGGTTTGTCCGTTATCTTTTCATTAAATCTCATCCTTAGTAGTTGTTACAGGATTACAGTCGTTCTCATTTATTTTTGCTTTACCCTGTATTGACTGAAGTTTAAAGAAAAAAGGCATATGGAAATGTCCTCAGTCAGGTAGGTAATAAAACCTGTATTACACCACAGTCTTCAGGGAAGGGTAAGGTACCTCTGAAAGTAAAAGTCAAATTTATTTCTCAGACACAGAGTCCAGCAGGAACAAGTGATAAAACCCAGCAATAATCCATGTAAAAAGCTAATTGGCGCTGCACAAAGAGCTGGTAGGAAAGAGACAGAGGCTGAAGCAGAAGCAGCAGCTCAAGCCTATCTAGTAAACAAATCCACAAACGCAAGACGTCGGTATTTAGAATTCCTATCTTGAATTGAAGTAACAATTCTTATTAGAGATCAGGAAAAAGGAGAAAATCTGATACCATCAGATAGTACTCAATCACCTTTCTGCACCCTCAGGAGCTCAGAGGCTGGTTTCTTCATGGCTGTAAGACAGCACAGCTTCAGCACGCACATGGAGGCTTCGGCTCCCGCAAGGACACTGGGCAACAGAACCAGAACCGAGCAGCCATCTCGCCCCACACTCGGAGATTCCCTACAGACACTGGGGAGGCTGTGTGGATCAAAGCCTGGTACTACACAGAGAATCCAGCTGCTGGAAACACAGACTGGAGAACTGTCAGGCAGAAAAAGAATCCTGGGCATGTGGCAAATCCAGTTTCTCCATGCTTTTAGTCTGACCAGTCCTAGCTTAGATGCTCTTTCATCTCCTGTGGATTAGCAAATCAGACAGATGCTTGCCCCATGACAATGAGATCTAGTTTTGTTATCTCTAAATATTCTGTACGTGCAGTCAGCCTGAAATAACGTACATCAGGGTTTTGTTCCCTTTAACGTGCACATTTCCTCTGTGAAAGATGGATTGATGGGAAAAATTCATCTAGATGATCCTGGCACTCCCATACCAGGACAGGTCCCCCTTAGAGCCAAGACATAAATGTCTGTAGAGGCTGCTTGGCCAAAAGTGCAGTAATTGCACTTTGTGCTTCAAGAAAGAACTAGAAGCAAAAAAAATGATGCTGTCAGATTACTGGTACACTCATCCACTCCAAAGGAGATGCCTCCTCTTTACCTAGATGGAAATGCCTGAAAGAAGGTTAAAAAAAAAAAAAAACAAAAAAGTTTTCAATGTGGCTTAACTAGTCACCAAACTCTTGCACGCACATCGTTATTTTCTTAGGCACATCTCAACCACAGCATTAGCTGTTCATGTCTCTACCTGGTTCCTCATGACAATGTGCAACTAAATATTAGATTTTACTGCCTCCTTCCATTTTTGTACTCTGCTCCCACCAATTTAACAACGATGAGTTTGTTAAAAGCAAGACACAGCAGGCTGAGTTGGAGACAAAATAACAATCCACAACCCTTTGAAACCAGAACAGAGAAAGATGGCTAAACCAGACAGAGAGAAGTGTCATTAAAAGAGCCCAAAAATCTGTTTTGGTTGAGTCAGGTTATGGCTCCAAGCATAGAAATGTGTCTGACAAATATGGAATATATACCCCCTCTCAAACGACTAGCAAATTTGAGCCTACTAAATAAAATACCACTCAACCACTGAATTCACAACAGTCCCAAATAGCTCAACTCTGGAAAGAACGGTATCCGCTGCAAAGTTGGGTATACACTGTAAGTGACATTCATCCACTGTTGTATCTCCAAGCCTACTGACAAAGAAGCTTGTTAACTCCAATGCTGCAAAGCTCTAAACAGCTTCTATATAAATCAGTTGAGCCTT
>JANHFX010019683.1:14631-38328 GCA_027560015.1 Chloroceryle amazona
AGCCTACTGACAAAGAAGCTTGTTAACTCCAATGCTGCAAAGCTCTAAACAGCTTCTATATAAATCAGTTGAGCCTTGTGAGTTTTTTGGCAGAGGGGTAGGGTTTGTTGTTTTTTCATCAGCCTACAATTCATTTCTATTCAAGTATTTCATATATTTATTATTCTTTAAAAGAAAATCTCCTTACGTGAGCAACATATTTGCTTAAGCGTAACGAGCACTTAATTTTTGAACGATCAGCAGTACCAACTGCAAAGATCAGGAGACAATGAGAAATGGAAGGGCTCAGCCCTACTGCTACTTGAAGTTCTTGGAATAGTTTTCTTGCTCCTACAAACACCTTCCTGAGACAAGTGGGGGGTGGAGTTTCTTGCAGCATTTCAGTACTTAAGAATTGATAACTTGAGGAGAATGGTTTCTTTCTACTCCTTTAATGCCCAACCCTATTACACAGTGCCTTGAACTTTCTGTTTCACAGTAAAATCCACTTGCAGCCCAAGGGGATCCATACAGCATGCAAGACCTAGTGAGCACTGCACTGAACGTTGCGTGTGATGTCTTGCACTGTAAATCTGAATCCCTGACAGTGTCTAAGCCTGTGAAATGCAGGGGGAATTTAAATAATGATTCAGTTACGGGAGCAGGTGGTTGTTCAACTTGCTGAATGTTCATCCTGCTGTTAACAGCTTACACATTTATACTACAGTACTTGAAACAGTAAAGCATTAGAAAGGATATAAGGTGTTAACAACCGCTACAAAATATTTCTGTAAGGGTACATTTCCTCCATTTCCCATCAACATAAATTCTGACAACAAACCCCAATATTAATCCATGCATTCATTCATCTTTAGCATCTGCTTTTAATTTACACATTAATAGAAAGCTACATTTCATTATTGAGCTTTTCTTATTAATGATTGAATCAATATTTCTGCCTCTCTGGTTATGTCAATTCATTACTTTCCTGACGCTGATAAAGTTTATTTGGGTATTTCAAAAGAAGACCATATTCTACTTAAACAACACAGAACACGCTGCTTCGCAGAGACTTCGTGGCACATCTGCATCTCCTTAAGGGGAATCACTTATTCATTAGCAGCATAGCCTTTAGTTCCCCTCTAAGAGGCTGAGCTAAGTTGAATCCACAAGTTATCACACCATACTGGTAGGTACTCAAGGACACCCATCTAACCAAAGATGATTTAACTGGAAAAACCACACAATGGCCATTGCAACGTAATGACCCCTATTCTGTCACTCAAAGTATCTTTTCCGACCCCGTACTGACATACTCTCTACTTAAGACTACAGATGCTAATTTTCCAAGAAGTCCTTGGTAATACAAAGCAACACATATATTTGCAAGCCTTGCAGATAACACTTCAAGACGCACAGTGCTTATCTTATTTTTAGTAACAGGGTAAAAAGCAAGGATGTCAATGATGCATTTCACATCCAAATCTGAAATTAGCAAAACTATCACAAACAGCGAAGAAACCTCCTGACAGCAGCTTTTCTTACTAGTGCTCAACTGGTATTGTCAAATAATGTAGACTTATTTTGCAGCCAGAAAGCCTTTAGGCAGCAGCTTTACACTTTGGGGCACACAGAACTGTGCTGACAGATACGTTTCATTGACCGAGGACATTTTTAGACTATGCCTGAACTCCTCTGCGGTATCATGAGTTACAGAAGAAGTTGAAATACAAATTCATGATGATGGGAGGGATTGAGCACCTGATCCCTTTGGAGATAATTTGAAGCAGTTAGATATACTGCCTGTTTTCCCCTGACAAAGATTACAGCCCTGACAGCAAAAAAGAGGATGGGAGCACTCTATAATCTCTTCTACTGCCCAGACAACTGGGTTTGCTCAAGTCCTCTTCCCACTGAAGCATGCTAGGGAATACACAAAGAGTCCTACCTCCGCTGAGCCTGGCAGGGAAAACAGGAATTGCAATGCCTTAATCACGATGGCTAAATTTTAAAAGGGAGAAGAAACAACAAAAAATTCTTACTATGCTGTGCTAGAAGAGCAGCGATGGCTGTTGGCAAGCAGCCCTCCTCTTCCTTTCATCACAGCATTTCCTACCAGCAACCTCCCAGAGAAAGGAATCGGGTGTACACTGCATTGCACTGGGGAACACGTGGATACTACCGTGCATTATACTGTGATTATTCATTCACCTCTTCACTGTTTTTTTCACCTACTACTGTATATGCAGGATGTTTGGTTACGGTGGTGCGGGCTGTTGGGGTTTAAGAGAATTTTAATAGATCTCAAAATGGAAAAACTAACCAAATTATTGCAGTTGTCAGGCAAATAGTAAGTAAACAATGAACAATATTCTTTCCTAACTTTGAAACCTGGGAAACATGTGAAAGGCAGTTGATACAAACAACAGCTTCTGTAGCTGCATAAAAGGAGTGAAACAGCTGACAAAAACACATCACTTTTGTACTTTCAAGTAATTTGTTTTGACAATGTCACAGTAGAACACATCCATTAATGATTTCTCATTTCTATCAGCTTCACTGGTGGAGAATCAGAGTTAATTTCCTAAGTAAAGAAAACCACATGCGTGTTTTACCACTTCCTGCCGTTTGGAAAAGCCTGGGTCTACCTACAGTTCCCAGCTTATGAACCAACTTCACTGTTTCCTTTGGAAGATGACAGGAATCCACTAATGATCTTAATGACTACAAAGTTTTAAAAACTGAGACAATTACCTCTTTCAGTCTCTAAACAGGTAATCAGTTGTGACCAACTTTTCTCAATTTGCCAACAATCAGTAAGTCTTAACTAAACATTTAAAAGCATAAGGACTTCATTTAAAAGTTTAAGTAGAATCAGTATAAAACTTAAATGACACCATCTGTTCTTAGCAGACCACATTCTTTAAGTGTTCTAAGTAGAACAGGGCTGTACAGCTCATAGAAAATTATAAAACTGTATGCTAAAATTAAGAAAATCTCTTGACATTCAACTCCAGAAATATTCTGCAGCACCTTCCTAATTATTATCTACCACCAAAAGGCAACGTGTTCATTCATTTAGTGCCCATTACATATGCCATTGAAAAGCAAAGAAGAAAAAAACTCCGACTGGGATTATAGAATGAGTACAAGAACTAGAAATAGTGATGTACAGCAATAGGAAACCGTGGTTCAGCTTTTCTAAAATCAAAAAAGGTGTACAAGGATTTAGATATTAAAACACAGTTATATTTTCAGATAAGTCAGTAGTTTTTAATAAGCTGCAGTGAAAAGAAACATTAAAACTGAAGTATTACTCAAAGTAAACACTACTAATTCAATAAGTTAAGCATTATTTGTTGAGCTTTCATGCAAAATAATCTTTGTTTTACAATATTGAACAGGTTTCAAGATGATATTCTGTGTCACGCTGATGTGACGAGGGGGAAAGGACTTTTTCACAAAATGGAGACACTTTACAACATGACCCGGAGAAAGCAGGATACACTCAAAATGAAAGCTGGGCACGTTTGTGCTACAACTGTGATACAAAACCATGCGGCATATCCCATAACATCCCAATTTGGTATGTTGAAAAATAGCCCTCTATAAACCACAGTGGAAATAAACTGCGACACATCCTGCAGGAAGGAGTCAGGAACTTGCGTACCTCCTCTGTTACGGGGAACACCCCAAACCATTCTGCTTCTACCTGTTAAGATTTTACTGAAATGAACATGCAAGTTCGACTACTGACAGCAGCTATACGCTTGGTGTTTGTCACTCTAATCAGACTAACTCTTCCATTCCCCAGAGCATTTGCAGTAGAAAACTGAAATCCCCTTGCCCTCTAGTATTTCTTTTCTTACTTAAAAACTTTGTTGGACTACAGCTGGGGGTGGGGAATAAAAACACACACAAAAACAAAAACACCCACAAACCCCATCATTCTTCATTGAAAGTTTGTTAGAAAAACTGCCAACCAGGGAACCTAAGCCCTTTATCCCTTACCTGAAATCATCACACTAAACACTCGAACTCAAGGGAGAATTTGGAGCTGATGACAGCAACGAGTGTCTTTCTCAAAAGTACAAACCCCTATCCTCCTCTTTCAGTGTTTTAGTGAGAGTTTCTGAACAGGGTACACCACATAAATCATGATTTAGAAGGCTGAGGTGAGAGGGGTGAAGATCACAACACTCCCAGCAGAGCACTGAGACATTCCAGGGTAGGCTGGGGTGATGGCAGGGGCAAGGGGCTGCAGGTGCAGTCTAATTCTAGTGACTCAGGAGACAAGGCACTTTATAAACCTTTGCTCTCTCTCTCATCTGTAAGATTTGTACAAAAGCCTGAGTGATTTTCAGGGCAGTGTTAGGATACACACTACATCCCAGTCACAGCAACTATTATTTCTGCATAAAGGGAAAATGATCTGAAGACACATTTGCAACCTAGAAGGTTTAGATTTATGAGCCTACCTTAGGCCACTTCAAGGAACTAATGCACTGATACATATAAAGCTTTCCAAAGCTTTAAAAAAAAGTACAACAAAAAAATGTGCTATAAATATGTATTTAATATATGGGTTTGATACCAATGCAGCCAAATCACGGTTAGCAATGATTTGGGCTTTTCCAAGTTAAGCTGTCCAAGTTTTCACCATATACCCTTGCTGGAAAACCTCCAATACCAAAACTACGGAGAACACAAAATAGAGTCGAGTCTATTCTAAATCACTGTCACATGTGACATCATAAAGAACTACACATTTAAAATATGTCAACACCAGCACTCAATATCCACCTAATAACACCATCCTGGGGCACATCAGGGAAGCTGAAATAGGGAGAGGTTTATTAACCTCAAGTAACCAGAACCAAATTTCCATCCAAATAGATCCTGAAACTACAAAATCTCACCAGGAAATTAGTCTCAGAAAATCTGCAGACTACACAAGTTTTGTACCAATGTGTTTAAGAGCCCCAGCCCCAGCCGGCAGGTCCGCACACGCGCGTACGCACGCAGAGAAAGAACAGGAACAGACGGGCCGGGAAGCTTCAGGAACAGACGGGCCGGGAAGCTTCAGGAACAGCTCTCCCATGACTAAGATTACGCTCTTTCTCCTGCTCTTACAACCTGTCTATGAAGCATCAGTTTCCTCCTCATATCAACAAAAACCTTCCTTGCAAGCTCAAACTTGTCTTTTCCACTGGGCAGGAAAAAAGTCCTTGCTCAGTTACCATGTTTCTGTTTCAAATATGATCGTCTGTTATTGAACTTTTAGTAACAATCACACCAAGAAAAAAAGCCATCAGCTCTACTTTTGACTTATCTGTGGTCCATTATATGAAAAGTGAGTCATTTAATCTCTGCCTTAGTTGGCCAACCTGTACAATACAGACTTGGGGAGCTGACAGACATACAATTCTACCAAGTATTTTTGTTTCTTGGTTTTCATTCCAGTAAATCGGAAGACAGCAGTTTCTGTAGCAGTGTATTATATTCACATTCAGAAATGGACAAGAACAAGTTTCCTACCCATTACACCATTTTGAATGCTGGCACACTGAGATTCTACATCGATGACATTATTGATTTTCACTTACGTTTTACAGAAAGGAAGAATTTAAGTTACTGTCAGTTCATTTGTAAAACGGCTATAAATGACACACGAGTGAGACGCATTGTCTGGCAACTGCTAACGTGAGAGTCAAAATATGCCCAAATACCTAAATGCAATTAATTAGCTATGATTGTAATTGGCTGCTTTTAAATCCTAGTAATGAGCTAACGGAGTAGTACTCACGCAGAGGAAGTCAATAAGGATCCATTGTAAAGCTAATTAAAAGGCAGTCTTTAGGAAGAGTCCTGGTATTAGATCATACAAACTATTGAACTGGGCACTTGGAAAATTTCTGCCAGCAAGGCCAGAAACCACCACTGCCCTTTGCCTGGAAAACCACAATAAAGTTTGCTTTAAGGGAACCTGTTACTTCAACAAGAGACAGCAAAACATTTTGTTCTATTTTGTGTGTGAATAAACACAGAAGAGGTGCAATTGGGAGCATATAAACTGCACTCATGAGCACTGGCTGATCATCTGTGCTGCACCAGCAATGACAGGGTAGAAGTTGGCCAACATTTTCACCGTTACTTGAGTGCTGCTCTTCCTCCAGCCCCAGTGGCCATTTATTTAGCCAGCCAGAAGGAAGACTTCAAGACAGAAAACAAGATACAGTTGTTCAGAATTTAACAGTATTAACTTTACTGAAGCCTATAATGAATTATTTTAGTAATGACTTGTAATTGACCCAACAGATATAAGATTTATGGGAGATACAACGTGAAAAGTAGAAGCAAATACCTGAGAAAAATTTCATTGCTATTTTGGGGGGGTGGGGCGGGTGGGGAGGGGGAGCAAAAAGATGCCTAGAAGGAAAACACGGCTCCTAACACACAGGTTACAGCCACGAGCAGAATGATGAATGACTGTGCTGTGCTGAAAGGGCACATGACAAGAGGATATTGTTCTCACCTGTGGACCTCTACTTCACTCACATTTTAATGAATCATGGCCCTTTCAGTTCACTTACAAGTCTCAGCTCTTTACTCTCTGTACAGGACTTTAACTTTTCTGTTCCCAGCATTTGTAAACCTACTGTTGACTGAAGAATTTATTACTCAATCCAGTTGACAGTGTGCTGGAAACAGGAGAGATTTACTCTGTCTTTTTATACATTCCAAACAACATCTCATTTTTACTCAGGAAATATTCATCATTTTCTCAAATGTCCCCCCTGCTCCTTTAGCTACAACATGGCCAAAGAATTAAAGAATAAAGCTGTGCACACATACTTACTGAAAAGTTTTATTTAAAGCTTTTATTATAACCATAGTCACAGAATGAAAAGTTCAATATGCCATCCCTAATGCAAAAATTCAATTTCAGGGTGCAATAAACACTACATGGTTCTTCTTTAAACTGCATTTAACAGACATTTTTCTACATCTATTCAAGTCATAACATCTAATGGGGGTTTTTAACATTTAGCTGTTCTCCTGCACTTCACAAACATTCAACTGTCGGATAACCCAACAAAATACACGTAGGTGTTTAACCACCCTCAAAGGTCAAAGAGAGTAAAAGCTGTGAAACAAAAGTGGATTTAAGCTTTTCCTTAGAGTCTAATAAAAGAAGAAAAAAGCATTGAGAAACTCCTGCATCTCAGATGCAACAAAAATATCAACATCTGATTTAAAATAAACAAAAGCCTGTGCAGCAGTGTATGGTTATTTCTGTGCTATTCATGGAAACAAATCCTTACCTCCAGGTATTTCCCTGTATTCCAACAGCAGAGCTGCAGCTTTGCAGCAACTTGCAGTATTTCACTCTCACTATTTGTTACCAGAGATCACAACTTTTATTATACCAACAGCAGAGGTTCCAACTAAAATCTGTGTAAGCCAAAAAGATGCTCTACACAGAAGAATTCGATAAAAAAAATAAAGGTGCCAGAAGAATTAATAACAAATTTTTGCCTATGACCACACAGCTAAATATCAGCAAATCTAGAAACAAAAGTTCTCTGAATCCCCGGGGTACAGTGTCTGGGATTGATTCAGGTTGCATCCTGCTTGGATATTTTAAGACTCATGACTCCTAATACCTCTTCCTTGGGTACTACAGGTGGAAGTACACCTTCCTGGTGGAAGCCAGGCTTTTCTCATGATAAACCCCTGCTTTTAGACAGAACTTCTTTAAATTTAACGTGTTAGATTCAGACTCCAGAAACTAAGCTTACGAAAAAAAAGTCCAGATAGAAACATTTTAGTTTGATAGCTGACACCGTACCTGCAGTTAAGATGCAGGTGCTAATAGGCAACTTTATGTGAGCCTTTTGAATGTAAGTTTTCCTTGTTGAAAACAAAAGAGAGATCATTCCAAGCCATCAAATGAGTCATCTTTTCTCCCATCTGGAAACAAAACAGTGACTTAATTAAAAGTGTGTGTGGTGTTGGGGGGTGTTTTAAACCATTATACTCACAGTTTTATGCTTAAAAGCTAAAGACATTTCTTTTTTTCTAATTAAAGCTGTTGGGGGCAGGGATGCAATCAAAAAAAAAAAAACAGGTTCTCAGTAGTGGTAAAGTTAAAATACTTCCACCACTTATGTTAAGTAGATTTTCAAAAACTATTTGCATACAACTAGAGACAGTTACAGTGGAAGCTCTGCTTAGCAATGGCCGTGCTGCTTGACTCTTGACACAAAGGCCTTTACTTCAAGACCTACAATTCATCTCATGTCAAGAAATCCTCAGGTGGACAACAGCAGCTTTCAGTTCACAGACCACTCATACAAAATATATTCATAAAAATGGAGTCTCAGGATTAACAATGACCAATCTTAAATTTTATTTTTCTAAAATACTGTATTGATTTCGTATTTTATTTTGGTACCCTAGAGGCCTTAACCCAACATTACAGTGGGTAGCAGTGCTAATGGCCTTACATCAGACAACATACAAACTGGGCAAAAAATCCCAGAGCAAAGGCAAGTGAGAGAAAATAATCTTTGCCTAAACATATCTGACAAGTCAAGGAATACATGCCATGCTGAAAAACTTCTTCCACAGAGGACCTAGATGCTTGTGCTACAGTCATGACCTAATTTCCTATCCATCATGCTTTAAGTTTTGTTTTACACTCAAACATAAATCTAACAACCTGGTTTGAAAAGATGCATTTTGGGGAACACAGTGGTACTTAGGGACCACATCCCTGTAATAAAACCTGACAATCAATACTCTCTTCTGATATATATATTTAAACTAATATTTACCAACACTTCTACTTACCTGAGCTTAAAATTTGATGGATTTTTAATTCAAATCATGCTAAGTATTGCCCATCACCAAAGTTACACCACTCAAAGACTTTATAAGTCAGTTCACACATTAAATACGTAATGGGTTTTTCTGCTGCTACTGGCCCCTTATATCAATAACCTCAATTTAAGTCAATTGGAATCACTGCTTTGTCTGTCTGACACTTGTAGCATCTGGAATAGCTTTAGCAATTGAAAAATAAACCACAGGACAAAAACTATCAAAAGCAAGACCGTGCTCAAAATGAATACATCACTTAAACACATTTAAAGGCAGGATCAGGTATCAGATTCCTAACTGAGATATATCTCCTTTTTTTTCCCCAACATACTTTTAACTACATAAAGGACTGCTTGGATTCAAAACCATAAGTCAGATAAGTCCAAGGCAATGGGATTTAATTATGTAAGACAAATTAAAACCAAAAGCTGAAATGGAATTACATATACCATTTTCACACGTCCTAGAATTTCTTCACACTCCTATGCATAAAAGGCAAATGGGACAGGCCAGCCTTAATTTTTAGCTTCTAGTTCCATTGAAAAACTCATTAGAGGATGGAAATAATTAAAATAGTGTTCTTAATTGTACTACAGAAGACATCAGGTACAGTCAAAATTGCTGTGAACAATTAAATACTGTCTCAAATTACTGGGGAAAAAAATGTTCGCAAGATGTCCTTCTGCAGTTAGAAAAAGACAACGTCAAATGACATCCTGAAAATACTTTATCTGAATTAAAGCATTCCCCTACAACAGCCATCATATCAGTATCTTCCAATTCATGAAATGGCTCTTAAACACGGCAAAGTTTTTCACATTCTGACCAACAAGCACCTCCATTCCACAAACTGACTCAACTCTTCCAGCAGTCACTATCCTCCACGGTCTTGAGTTTCAACATCACTCAAACTGGCACGTGCTGTCATCAAATTACTATCAGCAGCAAAGCTAATGAAGCTATCAATATGAGAAATCCAAAACAAGCTTTGTGAACAGGCAGAAACTTACCCATGCATGACTTATTTTTCCTAATACAAAGTCATTGCAGAGCCTTTATGCAGTTTCAGATTTAATCACTGAAACAACTGACTGCACTTTTATTTCAAAAGGGTGCTATTGAGGAGAAAAGAGAAAAACGGGTAGTCATCTATCAATCTAATATTCTAAATTAATTATTTTTTTTGGAGAACAATTGCAGAAGTAATTATATATGCCTTCCTAGCATAATTTGGAAACAATTCCTTACACTCAACCTCATAAAGCTTGTTTCGTGTTACTCAAGCTGAATAACTTCTGCTCTGAAACCACTGAGTTACAGCTCATTACAAAGCATATAAACTACTGAACGGTACGGATTCAAAAATATTCCGCCCTTTGTATTTTGCTGATTTGACTAACTAGTGTTTTGCCTTTAGATCTCTACATGTTGTATCGTGTGTTCAAGAGGACAGTGCTTTGGTCTACTTCATCAAAAGGGGAGCAGTTATTTCTCTCTGACTAGAATCTTGCCTATTTCCACCAAACAAAAGCCAAGGATGGAGAGTTCTGCAGTGTGTTACCACCTCCAGCACAAGCGATGAAGGATCATTTTGTCTGCCATCCTCCCATAGTAAATGTATGACAAGGGACTATGCACTTTTATCTTCTTCTGGTGGGTTTTTTTGGTGGTTCATTTTTTGTGTGCATGGTTTTTTTTTGGTTTGGCTTTGTGGTTCTTGGTGTTTATTTTTGTTTGGTTGGGGTTTTTTGTTAAGTGGAGAGAGAAGTATTATGCTCAGCCAGCAGAAAACATGAACTCCTGTGCATCTTGTCGTGGCTGACAGTCTGACTGATCTAGAACTTTCTAGGGAAAGAGCTGAGCCTTCTGCAAAGAAAGGCTCACTCTGGAGCATAAATACAGATTAAAAGAATTCTGAAAGGACCATCTGAACGCTTTCTAACAACCCTATCTAATGCCAAGAGTAAACTGAAAATCTACTCTTAGACCCAAAGAAGTGGAAACTTTTCTGAAGGGTAAGAACAAGGGAGATGACATTTCTGACGAGGCAGGAGTTCTCAGACAGAACTACTGAAGAGAAGGCTCCACTCAACCAGAAACAAGTAGTGACAGAAGCAAAATGTCTTGGTCTCCAGGTTACATGGAGCTCTGCCAATAAGATTCCAGGGTCCAGTAGCGGGCACGTCATTGAATCTTAGCGTGAACTTCACAACACTGCAGGCCAAACGCGCTCATCTCCTGCGCAGTTGGCATCACCATCAGGAGCAAGCAGGCACACAGTACATCTGAAACCAGGATTACGATTTCTTCCATTCTACAGACTGAAAGACGTATATTCATGTCAAATATTTTTCATTTCATTCTAGGAAATACCACTGCAGTAAAGGATAATTTATTATCACATGTACTACAACTACTTGGATGTCTCTATCATGTTATTATTTCTCTCCTGTGAAACACATCCCTCCATTATCAAAAAGCAACCATGCATTAAAACAAAGAAAAAATCTGCATCGAACAGAACGTGGATACTACTGATATGGTGAGCTTCAAAAGGAGGCTTATATTATGGTGAAGCACAATGATCTAAGTGCAGATGCAAATACCATGCAGAATTTCATGCCATCCTTGCTATCTATTACGTGTTGACATTTGTGTGCCAGCAGTCATGGTACAGCACTCCAGGATCTCACACAGCACTGGACTGCTGGGGTTGCAGTCGCACAGCATCCCAGGCACTGCACACAGCCAAGCAGGGATACCTGCAGGAGCAGGGACCAGGCCTCCCTACTGGAAAAACACGCAGAGTTTTACAGGCTGCAAGAGCTAGTTATGTATAAGCTGCACATTGTAAATTCTTTTACTGTTATGGAAATTCCTAACGCTGTGTGGCCTTGAGAACAAGTATGATCCCCTTTCAAAGGCCTTTCTTCAGAGTTTCCAGCTCTGGCTTTTTCCTACCATCTTTCCCAGCCTTTCTGAGCTCACCTTTGCAGAGCTGAAGGACTTAAGGATGGGGTGAGGGGCAAGAAGAAAGGAGTTAACCCAGAGTAATGCATTCCATACATTTCACTTGGCTAAAGACACTAAGTTTGCATTTGGGTTTAATTCCCTTCCAGCTCATTTAAAATATCAATTCTTCGCTATGTTCCTGCAGAAAACTTGCAATGTTTCCTTGTCCATTCCCTCAAACCCCATTCCTCCTGAGCACCAAAGGGAAAAACTCTTAACTGGCTGGTTTTAGTCACAGCTTTAATGTTTTGTAAATTCCTTCAGCTGTACAATGCAAACAACACAAAATAGCTTGGAAGAAAATTCTCAGGTAGTAAAAATTGACATTTCTTCTCTCCCACCACAATTTTCCTCTTGTTATTTCTGTTCGAAAGGTTATCAGTCATTTAAAATATCTGTTGCTTCATAATCTTCAGACATGCTTGTGCACCAGAGGTGATTTCAAGTACTTTAAAGAACAAAGCCCAGGAATAGACTACATATGAGACATACTAGATGAACCAGTTCCGTGTCCTACCAATCTTCTGCCTGATTTCAAGCTTTTATACAGTGGAGACTTTAAAAGCTAAGAAGATGCTGCACTAAATCTTAACGTTCTGATTCACTTTTTTCCTTCTAAAAAATCTTGTTAGGTCTAAAGCCAGGCAGAGGATACTATGTTAGTTCCTCTGAGGATTTACTAACAGGCTTAGAAAATCTTGGGGCTTAGATGTTAAGTGATTCATTTTGGGGTTTGACGCTTTCTAAGTAACTGCATCTTTGTCCTCCATTAATAAATAGAAAAGACTCACATAACCCTAACAAGCTGTCTCTGAACAAATTACAAAGGAACTGTACCACAGATCACATGCTGACCAAAAGAAAAACTGAACTCCAAGCATTTGTTCGACTGCCCAGCACCAACTCAAAAGAATAAAATTGTATTTAAAAACCTTTACAAAGTTAAAGCACCCAAGATGCCAGTGCTCTGTTAAATAATCTTCATTAGTTAGATCTCTGGACATAATAATTTTAAATTAAGTCGGTTGATTTTATGCTACTGATTTTTCAAACACCATGGGATAACTCTTCAGTATTCACAATCTGCCCCACATACTGAGACACACCAAAACCTAAGGATGCATTTCTCTTCAGGTTAATTACTGTGTGACACTAAACTGCTATCTGTTTGAAAAAGTGCTTAGAGGTTAAAAAGTCTCCAGGCATTAGGAGGTCACATCTTGCCTTGAGGTTAAAAAGAAAGAAAAAAAAAAAACACCCACTCAGGTGGGCTATGAAATTCTCTCATTCCACCACCAGGTAGTAGGTTGCTCTCCCAATCACAGTGAGAAAACATTTTCAGCTGCATCAGTCCTTTAACTGAAACATGCTGAAGGTGCAGCATGGAACAAGGGCCCTGCTGCCCTCACTGGCTAAGCACAGACCTGTCTTAGGGTAGGATCTTGAGCCTGCCACTGTTGTCACTCATCTGCTTGATGCTGCCTGTCTGCTCAGACCTCAGAGGAATCATGTTAAGGACATTTTGCAGCCACCAACACCCACTTGCTCGTTTTTCACCTTGCTAATTGCCAGAGGGCAGTGGCAGGCATCGGGTTTACACTCAAACCACCAAGAATTTCAGGCCACATTAAAACAACAAAGGGTCAGCCAGGTGTTGTCCATACAAGAAAACAGTTCACAGGTTCTGAATTTTACCTTCTGCCCTTGAGTCCTTCCCAGAAATATTGGTGCTTTTTGATTAATTTAAGAAAACAAAACAGAAAAACACACACAAAACCCAAAAAAATAAACCAAACATCCAAAACAAAACAAAACCAAAACTTCACAACACACTAGTGGAAAGTAGATCTAAATTAAAACAAAGATATTTGTCTTATCTATCCACAGTAAATGTGAGCCAGGAAACTATAAATTCCTAATGAAAGTTTACTGTGCACCCTCAACAGTCTTTTATAAAGTCAGCAGGAAGCATGTGTTCATCTATAAAGAAGTTGCTTTCCACAATGTATTTCTAACAACAACAAAAAATCTGACAGATCAATTCCTTATTTGGAGAATGATTTTCCTGACCCTGAAAGAGGCAGAACTTTGATACAACCTCGAAGTTCACAAGACTAAACCCAAAGTCTCAGCTTACATGCAAAAACAATTAAGAGTGCATTTGCACTGAGCAGACTGGCTTTCAGTCCTGGTATTTCCAGACAAGAATGGTCATAAAGCACATGTGCCCACGTGCTTGTGTGTATATAAACACACACCCAGCGCATACAAACATTTAGCAGCTTACTTCGATGTCTCTAGACAAAATCACTTCATTGCAATTACTGTCATCATGAGACTGTTAGAGAAATAGTAGAGGTGATGAGATTGGGCTGGCAGATCTACTTGATGTTGCCTGGTAAGAGACTGTCAGGCAACATTTTCTTAAATACAGCTTCATGATGACAGTAGTTACATTACTCTCAAAAAAGCTGCACTAGTCTAATTTGCTCCTCATTTTGTCCAAAGATAAAACAGTGAAAAGGTATGGGTTCTACTAACTATTAATTTGGAGGCATTAACCCTAATGACATAATGCAGGCAAATCTCATTTTGGAATCTTGACTAAAACATAACCCAAACATCACTGGAGAAGGCAAAGTATTAAATTGCAGTACAGAGTACCCCTTTCAATTTAGGAAAAAGCCTTAATGAATTTGACCCTAAGTACAAAAGGAAGAAAATGTGGTTTTCTGTGTCATATTTGCTCATCACATTGCAATCGAGTTGCTGCTGGATGCCAGGAGTGGGGCTTAGACTAAGCTAACACAGTTGAGCCTCTGCATTAAGCCCTATCTGAAGCAAAGGAACTAAGAGGAAATTGTTCTTGTGATCTCCTGTTCTTCAAAGCACCAGCCTTGCAAATCTGTTTATTGGTTCAAAGTTTAATTACCCGTCTATACACACTCTATCTGTGCACAGCAGGGAAGACAAAGCACTGTCAAGATTGCATTGAAATATTCCAGGCTATTGGAGAACAGAAAGCCTCTGATGGAGCCTCCTTCTGACAGGGCAGGCCCAAATTCCTCAGCTATTCCACAGATACCTATGAACTGCAACCCAGACACCACGCTTCTCATCCAGAATCCATGCAACTTCCATTAATATTACACTGCCAACTGATTGTGTAACAAATGTACCAATGGAAAAAATCATTTTATGTTTATAATGTGACTAAGAGCTCTAAACACTAAATGCCAGGTACTTGAGCTTCTGTCTCTGTTGCCCTGGAAGATTCTACAAAGCAGTAACTCTGGTTTCTCCTCTTGGCAGTAGCAGGAGGAGATATTCAGTTCAGAAATTCTTGATGAAGTAACAACAGAATTTCATGTCAGTAAGATAAATTATGATCTTAAAAGAGTTGTTTCAGACTAGCAATTAATTGTACATCTTAATTTTGTGGTAGACAGCAATACACAAATGTATTTTAGTAAATAAAAATACACAAGACTTTTAGGAAAAATCCATTTATAGTCCCAATAGTTTTTCCAAAGTTTCTGGGAAGTCATACCATTGAACCACATGATACAGATGAAAAATGTTTTCAAATCTACAGAGAGATTAATCCAGAAAGTCGCTGCAAAAGAATTAAATTTACTAAGAGTTTTAACACTTTTCCTGTGTGCAAATGGTGAGGCTTAAACAAGGAAAAAAAGACCCTAGACCAATTTCCATAGAACTAGCACAGAAAAACAATTCCTACTTCAATGGCATCACCTTAGATTAATAAAAAATGACCCCCATGTCCCATATCTTATCAGCTTCTGTTTTCAGAATTTTAATACATCTGTAGACAATTAGCCAGAGGAAAGATAATGACAAGTCCAAGCCAAGCCCATATTTATATGGCAATAAAAACAAATTGCCAGGTCGACTGACAGAATTACTGCTGTGAATCTATTAGTTCCAAACCTGCATAAGCAACACCAATGCTATTAGCAGATTCTCTGCAGAGATGTTTCCTTTACCTATACTCATTACACCTTGTTTCTAAAAAGAAAAAAAACACACACACAAAAAAATAACAAAACAACAATAACAAAAAACACTAGGGAGGACTGTGGAAATAACTTACTGACCTAGGATAGAAATGCAGAAGACAACTGAAGACAAGATTCAAGACCATTCAAATACTTCACTTCACGTCTGAACTATTTTTCAACAGCTATAGATAAGTCCACTGATGGATCTACCTTCTCCAGCCTGCAGGTGTGTACCACCTCGCAGGTTTGATCATCTGAGATGAGCACAGGGTACGCATCTATCTATTGAGCAGCCACTGAACTGGCCCTAGGGCATAAAGGTTGGGAGTCGGAGCAAACAGTGCATAGGAAATACCCTCCAGACTTAGGTAATTTAAGTCCTGCTTTACTACCTGCTAAACCCTATTAATGATGCAGTAGCTGAAATGAAGCTCGTGGACATTCATTCATGTTTGAACATATGTCAGTTCTGAAGAGCCAGCAGAGTTCACATTAAACAGAAACTTATAAAAATCACATAGTTGTTTGGTTGGGTTTTTTTCAGTCTATAGACAGTATTTTAAAGGTTTATCAACTACATAAGCCTCAGGGCTAATAGAAAAAAAAAAACAACAAAACCACCAACCACCACCAGAGATAACTCATACTTTTGAATGCAAGGAGAGGAAAGCAGGAGTTTTACACCATGATAGCCCAGATAGGCTGCATTCCTGCCTGAAAGAGCACACCTGGGCCACTGCTCTGCTGCACCAAAGAAACACAGTGGAGAAAAGGTCAAGAGGCAAGCTTGACGCACATACAGACATGGAGGGAAACCAAAGCGATTTGCCACCTTTACAAATCTACAGGGTTATAGATTTTCTAAATTCATAGCATACTTTGTCATCAACATGGCCTGGAAGAAAGACCGGCCGCCAGCGTGAGTCAGTGCAGATTGCATTCTTCCCTTATGCATTTCCAATCTATAAACTCAACTTAGTACCTTGGAAAAAAAATTTGCTACTGCCCAGGGAAAACAGAAAAGGAGCCTGAAAAATATAGCATTCAGTTTATGATTTCCACTTAATCACAACTAAATTTGCACTTATCAATATCTGAATACACTTAGATATTTTTAAGTAACATACTAATTGCTTCGCAAAAGAATTGCCATCCAATGTACAGTTAACTTCTCATTGCTGCTCTAGGGAAGGCAAGATGTATTTTACACTGTTGTTCTATTTAACCCAGCTCTCAGAAAGTTCAGTGGCAGTAGTACAATCTCCATCCTGCCAAGCTGAAACAACTCGGGTGGATTTTCAAGCAGCTTAAGAAATTGTGCCATTGAAACAGCATCATCTCCATTACAGAGCAAGTTTTTAAAATAAACCAATTTTAAGCAGCAAAATGTATCTAGAACACATCATCATCCTGGTTAGTAACTGAGTGAGTGTATCAGCTCACTGATGTAACAGCAAAACATAAGGGTTATAAAGGGAGCAAGAGGTAAAAGCTCATGCATGGCAATAGCCACCTGTCCAGTACAAACACACACCAAGTAACCAGCCTTCACACAGATCCCAGACCACTTCCTAACGAGATCTTGCCCTTTCTTGAATAATCTAAGTCTGACCAGCAGGTTAAGGGAGGTCCTCCTACCTCTCTGCCCCAGTGAGGCCACGTCTCGAGTATTGGGTCCAGTTCTAGGCTCCCCAGTTCAAAGGAGACAGGAAACTACTGAAGAGAGGTCAGTGGAGTCTTCTATAATCCTGAGGGGACCGGAGCATCTCTGTGCTGAGGAAAGGCTGAGAGAGCTGGGACTGTTTAGCTAGGGAAGGGCAGCCCGAGAGGCAGTCTGGTCACTGCTGATCAATAGCTAAAGGGTCAGGGGGCAAGAGGATAGGGCCAGACTCCTGTCAGTGGTGCCCAGTGAGAGGACAAGGGGCAACGTGCACAAACTGGGACCCAGGAGGTGTCATATGCACAGAAAGAAAAACTTTGCTGTGAGGGTGCCAGAGCCTGCCTGGCCCAGGCTGCCCAGAGAGGCTGTGGGGTCTCCTCCTCTGGAGAGATTCCAAACCTGCCTGGATACAATCCTGGACTCCCAGCTCTGCATGACCCTGCTGAAGCAGAGGGTTGGATGGAGTGTTCTCCAGAAGCCCCTTCCAAGCACTATCATGCTGGAATTCTGTAAAAAATACCCAAACAGTAAACAGAGGCGTGGGGAGGAGCTTGTTTTTATTCCAACATAAAACTACAGGTTTCTGACAGCAGGAAGTTCATAATCCTTCCTTAGGAATCCCAGAGAAACCAAAGGGCCTCTCAATCCCCAGGCACATTCCCAGACTCTTGACTTCCCAGTTCATTACTACAGAGCATATTTCCAAACAACTGTCAATTTTTAAAGACTATTTCCCAATTTTATAGCAAATAAATCTTCCTAGAGTTCACAACTCTGGAAAGAAAAGTATAAAAGTAAATCTGAAATATGAATGAAATTTCTAGAAGTGTTGTTCCTCTCTCACTATTCCACCTGCCAAAAAACAGAGGGGAAGATTGCTGCAAGGTACTTAGTGGTTTGGTCCCTTTTTAAAGTCTACTATTCCAGGCAGAAAAACTATACACTCACCCATCTCACTTGCACCAATATTTCCTTCTGTATCTAGGAAGCAATTTGGACAGGGTAGGGTGGCTGTTGTGTTTCACTTTCTTCTTCAGCCAGAAGACTCAAGAGCCAACTGTACAATCTGAGGATGTCCCAGCTGCATACATATTACACCTCCTTGGCTGCTGGAGACATTTGCTTTGGAAGGGAGAGTTCAGTGACACCAATAAAAGACATTCCATATATTTTTTGCTGAACCAGTTCCATTCTGACAGGTGTAAACAGTGAAAGAAAGAATAGGGGGAAAAGCAAAGTTTTCTTCTCTGACCCTTCAGAAGAGCATACAACTGAGAGTGCAGTATTTCTGAGATATTCTGGAGTCCAGGCTGAATTATGACATGACAGACTTTTAGAATTTGTCAAATATCCTGTTTCTCCAAGAACCTCTTCCAAAAATAATACTAGCCTTACTATATAACCCTTCATTGTGCTTAATCCAGCTATTAGACATGATGCTTTGAATTACCATCATTCATTTTGCAGCACTGAACACCCAATTTGTTGAATTATTGTCCTGTACATAAAAGTTTTGATGAAGCACTAGACACAGGAGGAGAGGAAAAAGACACACATTAGATTAGAGCCATCACTTCCAAAACAAAACAAATAAAAGAAATAAATATATTAATATGCTTATTAACTTTAAAGACCCTTTTAATACTGCTAAACTAATTTTCATTTATTTATTCATTCTTTGCTCAATTTTTATTTTAAAAATCCTTTTTAACACTGTAAGGAACTATGCTTTCATTAAGCTGCAAGCGTTTATTGTATCAATTAATGTTGGATTAAAAATGTCTTGCACCCAGATTTCATCTCCATGGATAAATAACAAACATTTTGGTTTGTGAATGTAATTAGCTGATTTTAAAGGGTCAGAATTTGTACTATATAGTACTTGATAAAAAGTCTGGTCTACAAACAAACTTTGTGCTTTCCGTAAATAGACCAACAATTAAGTAAAGTAGCTGCTGTCTGCACAGTTCTAAAAATAAAGTGTGTGTCCCTTTTTTTTCCTTACCCATGCCATTTCTGGTTCATTTTCCCCCAAGCAACAACACTGCACAATAGGGGGAAAAAAAAAGAAACAAAACACAGAGCTCACGTTTCTTTTACCTAATTTCATACTTGAATATTTAGTTTTGGTAACCAAATTCTAACTTGCACTGTACTTGCATTCTGCAAAGAGGAAATTAAGGGAACATTAAAAAAGGAGATGGAAAGAGCAGAGAAATATTCTGTGAGAAAAACCCCAAAGTGAACTCCAGCTGCTACGAAACATGACATCTCAGAAATTTGTGCTAGCACATGTCTCAGAGATGGGATATTTTCAATCTCTCCTCTTCTGTTCCTTCAGGGAGAGCTCTCTGGCCTACCACAGGCAATATATGTCTCAGATGATGTCTTTTTTTCTTCTTAGTTAAGTAGAACCACACTGTATGTGTCCACGTGTGTTGCATCATTCCATAAAACAGTCCCACACAAACTCTCCAGCAGAACACTTCAACATTTTTATTCTTAGCTGACTCTTAGCACACTGAGTGCAATCTAAGAGCAGAAGAACGCGGTATGAAACCCTCCCTGGTCACACCACTGCGCTGTTTTAAAAGATGGAAAAAAGAATTAGATTGTCCTGCAGTGGGTAACTCCCTCCAGAGAGAAGTGGAATTGAAGCTCAGAAGCTTGGTCCTGGCTGTCAGAAAGCTCCAGCCTAATCCTCTGTGTTCTAGATGTCTACATGTAACCCCCAGGTGAAGGCTGTAGTCAACATCTTGGCTACTGCAGCACACTGGAGCTCTCCTAGAAATAGAGCAGGATCCCTGATCACAAAACCATCTCAGGAACACAATTCACTCCATTGCTAACGGACATGATGATGTTGTTTAAGACATTCCTTGCAGAGACCTGTGTTAGACTGCTTGAAGACAGGTGTTGGCATACCAACAAGTCAAAATCTGATGTGTTTTCTCAATAAAAATGTGAGGATAAGCAGTGGGGAAATTTCATCCAAGACTAGCAGTTCAGATCAGACTTGCCCTTAATGTCAGTAAAGGTCTTGACATGTCTATAAATTAAAATAAAATTTAATCACTTATTTCAGAAGTTTGGCCCTTCAAATTGACTTGCAGAACCTAAGTGCCAAGAAGCTGTTCCTTCACTCCAAGAGGATTTAGGTTCAAACCTTTCTTAAAATTTTTATTAATAATGAGTAACTGAATATAGGAAACTCCAAACCCAAGTACTCAGCTGAATGATAAATTTCCTTTTTATTACCCTTCAGGAGGCAAAAAAAAAAGTGCTGAATACCAGCTGGACAACTTTGGCTCCAGAGTCAAGTGAAGCAAAAAAACATACAGGGAAAATTGCAATCTGTCAACAAGAATATAGAGTAGCTTGACTCAGGCGGTGTGAAGAGAGGCTACAGGTCAGGACAGAGATGCTATCCCTTTCTAGCTCCTGGATTGCTGCAAACGAGCCAACGTACAGTTGCCAACCCACCGCAGTAAGACTGCTGTGTAAAGCAGACTGACAGACCTGCCAGTACTCCTCCTAGACAAGGAGTAATAGATGTTCACAAGTAAACTTTAAAAATAAGCAGGAGGTAACTTGCACTTCATAAGAAACTTATTTTTTGTCTCTAAGTTTCTTAGAATTGTAACTCAGGCTCAGCACCATCAGTATAATAAGCAGCAATGTATTTGAACATATTTCCCATTAAAAGGATGGAAATACAACTACAGAGTTTGGGGTGGGACAGAAGATTTCTGCCTCGCTGGGGCACTCTCTCTAAAGCTGATGGCATCACAGCCTGAACCAAAGGTACTAAACCTTCACCGCCTGACAATCTCAGGCAAGCTCACTTAACATTATGCATATCTCTGCCTCGGTCAAGAATTTATCTTCCCGTTCCCTAAATATTTGAATAAAACTGTCTGCTATATCAAATACACTTCTTAATCCAAATAAAATGTCAGATAAAATTCAGCAGGTAATTATCACAGTTGAATTTATACAGTTCCACAGAGTGTGACACTGTGTTCTTTGAGTCTTTTGCTGACTTGCTACTGCACAGAATAATTTACACGAGTAAATTATTACTTACAAGAGAAACAAGCTGTATAGACACACTAAACTGCTTACAATTATACTATGAAACTAGAAACAACTACCAACATGTCGACCACCGTCCACCTGTTCTGCAACATAATTCCACTAAGTTAATCATATTCCGAGCTGCAATAGTTCCCATTTTCAATTCATTTCTAAGTATTCACTTCTTATATTTTCGTACTTTTACATGTGTATTCATAGTCCCAAATACACCTCTCCACATCTTGCAAAGCTATGTTCTGAAGCCTTTTTTTTTTTTTTAACAGAAACATATGGGATCTTTTTCTTCTTTATCCCCTAAAAGTCACTTGAAGCATCACTCCCTTAAATGGTTGCTACAGTATGAGATGAAATGCAGTGATTGAAGACCATTCCTTTTTTTGCAGCAGTAGCAAGAAAGATGTCAGGAATCTTTCACTGGAAGATATTTTTCACTTCCTACTCTGTACATTTGCTGGCTAAGAAGAAATTTTGGGGAGGAAATCCGAGTGTTACCACATCCGGGGACGCATATGTATCCAATGCTGTTTAGAAGAACACTGTATTCATCTCCTGCCAGAGCTTAAGATCTCATGTCGTATTTAAGGCAAACACCAAACTGCATTTCAAATAACTGGCTAGAACATACAGTGCGAGTTTATGCCTCCAAATTATACCCTTGTTATGCCAGAAATAGTCTTTGCTGCTAACTGCCCTTGCTTGGTGACTGAACAATCAAGGGAACAAACTCTCAGTGTTTGCAGCCTTTTTTGTCTGTGTGGTTTCTGATGACAGGGAGCTTGGTTCCTTGCCTAACCACCTGGAAAGGAGACTTAAAAACAACAGAACGTCTCCCAGATGTACAGAGATGCAAAGCTCTGATTAATCCACTGACATGACAACTGGCAACCACTGCTCCGGGCACTCCTGAAAAGCTCAATATGGGAATTTTACAGCCAAATTCACCCAGTTAAGCAGTTTGGGGAACTTCATCCAGCCTCACGTATCAGTGCTAAAATAGGTGGAGAGATGATTTCACTGGATGACCAGCACTTTTGTCCTGTCCCAAGCAGCTCTAACAGCTCTAAGTATGAAGGTAGCTCCCTGTCTATGCCACAGACATGCCAAGGGAAGCACAGGTTCATGGGGAAGGGGACAAGAGGCCTCTAACAGCACTTCTGGGATGGGCTGCAAATTCCCTCATCAGTCTCTTGGAGGTAATGGTGTCAAATACTGCAAGAGACATTTATGAAAATCAGATGATTTTTTTTTTTATCTACCACTTAATTTTCTCAAAGAAGCAGCCAACCAAGGGGTGAAGTAACCAGAGCAACAATATAAAGAGAATGGCTACTCAGGGATCACAGCGCCACAAAAGTAACTTCATGTTTTTGTTATATAGCACTGAAAAAAACTTCTACAAGAAACATCTGTCTCCTCCTTATAATAAACAAAATCTATTTACAAAAGCCTGAGTTGCATAATGATTACACAAACTGAAGAATCATTTTTATCAAAAGCAGGGAAGAACAGAACACTCAAGTAATCCTCACTTGTAGCGAAAACAAGCAGAGAAATTCCCCTTTCTTTGTTTACATACCCTGTACAAGCTGTTTATTGAAGCTGACACCAAACTGCGCAGTACTCGGTGCAAGCAAGCGAGGCTGCACTCCGTGGGGGTCTGTCCTCTCCTGCTATCCAATCAAGGCACTTCAGATGGCACCCATGACTTCACACGCCTACCGTCATCCACTGACCACCTTAGAGTAGCACAGGATACCTTATGTCAGTGACTGACAGAACTTCTAAAAACAATGAAAGCAACCCAGAATTACCTAATGACCTAGTTCGGAAGTCACGTGGTTAAGTCATTCCACTCCTTCCTGAAGTTGAAGAATCCCCAATTCACCCATATTACTTTTGAAGTCATTATTATAATACATCATGGATTTTAAGAGTGCTGCAGCCATATCTACCTGCGGATCTTTTGTTGCATTCAGGCAAAAATTACTTCATGCAAATAAAATACAATACCCACGTTCCTTAGCAAAGAATCAAGCTATT
>JANHFX010019683.1:38428-53928 GCA_027560015.1 Chloroceryle amazona
TTGTTGCATTCAGGCAAAAATTACTTCATGCAAATAAAATACAATACCCACGTTCCTTAGCAAAGAATCAAGCTATTCTCCTGACTTTTTGGAATGACATCAATGTTCACTGGGGAGTCTAATCGGTCTGTGGTTTTTGTTTGGGGTTTAGGTTCTGAGTTGGTATTTTGGTGGTTTGCTACTTTTTGTTGGTCAGTCTTTTTGTTGGTTTTTGTTTGTTGGGTTTTGTTTGTTGTTTTTTTTTGTTTGTTTGTTTTTGTTTGTTTGTTTTTGTTTGCTTGTTTTTGTTTTGTTTCTGTTTTTTTTTAGCAGGGGTGTAGAGTTGTTTTTAATCCATAGTCCTGACATTTATGAAGAGGTAACCCTAAAAGTCCTTGAAAGCCTGAATGGCCAGCTTAAGATATTTCAATGCATTTTGAACACTGTCCCCATATTTTTCTGAAGTTGGATTTCAAATGACTCAACTACTTAATTTACATGTCTCAAGCTCCACTGAGTCTTAAGAATTATCCTTTTAGTGACAGCTGGATTCTTGGAAGACTTAAGTGCCCTACACTTGTTCCGCTGGAATATGCCTGATATTCTGCAAAGATCAAACTCAGGCACCAATTTGTTTCACAGATACTCTCACACTGTATGATGATGTCATCTACCCAGAACATCACATAAGTATGGATGCGATGTCCACTTGATTCCTCCAGCATCAAGCTAAAAGGGATTTGAGAAGTTCTTGAACTTTAAGAAGATTTAAAAAATGGGAAGGGGGAGGAAAGCAAGAATTATACTCTAAATTAACTCCCCTCTCACAAAACTTTCTACTTCTCTCCATGCTTGCTCTTTCCAGAAAAAAATGATTCATTCATCAGATTTTTTTCATCTTAAGCATCAGTTTTCTTACGTAGATTGCACATAATTAATTGCCCTGGAACAACCTAAAAGACTTATGAAGCAACTCGGCAGGAATGTACATCAGAATAGCAGTTTATATGTAAATATCTACACTGGAAAGACATTAATAGTGTTTTGAAAGTGAAAGACTTGAAAAAATACTTTCTTCAGGGTTCACCCCTGCAGCAGTGCATGTCAAAGTCTGAATTAACAGCTGGACCCAGTTACTACAATACAAAAGAGTAACAATATTTAAATCAAATATCAGTTGGGAAATAAAATGAATGCTTACTTGGTAGCTTCTTCAATAGTAGATTAATATTTGGCATGTACCAAGCCCACATACGCTTTCAAGCATGAAACTAGAGCAGGTAGTTGGGACTCCATCCGACATGCCGCAGAGCTGAACTCGCGGTGACACTGCAATTTTCATGAAGCCATTTCATGGTTATCATGAACAAAAATATGCTTATCTTAGAACAGGTAATCTGCACTATGGAATTCCCACAGACGTGTGACAGACACAGGGGAGATGGTTGACGCCACGGCATGCACTAGTGAACCTTCCACCACGTTTTAGTTATCAAGATGACTGCCTGTTTGATTACATTGGCTATGACATCAGCTATATATGATTTTGACATTCAGAGCCAAATTTGACAGCCATTAAATTGCAAAACAAATCAGCTAATAAAAATCAGACTGGATTAGATTTATCCCAGCGACACTTACAAAACCATGTGATTTTAGTTAGCGATATGTTGGTTTACTCAAGTTAGAAACAAATTTCATACCATTTACATAAATTTTCTTCTTAAAATCAGATCTGTCTTTTACAGATGAAGTTGAAAAGATGCCTTCAACAAGTGGGGGGTTGGCTGGCACAGATCTGTGCTGAAACCCAACCGGTAGAATTTTCTAACGACTGGCACCTTCTATTTTCCTATTGATTTATAGCTTCTGATTAGGCTGGTTGGGGAACGCACGACAAAACAGCATCACATTTGAAGTTTGTTTTATTTAGGGCTGGCCTGTTACCCATTTTTCAGATAGAGGGAAACCCCTTAAATAGAATGTGAAATGAAGGCTGTTATAAGTATCAATTTGTGTACAATCGAGTTCTATTACATGCTTTGATTACAGAAATGGAGGTCTAACCCCACAATTTTCCCTGCTCAACGCAGACTGCCTATTTTATCTTCTTTACGTGGTTATTATTGCAACCACTGAAATTAAAACAAGACTGCCTTGGAGTTCAGCATAGTATTTTTGAAAGCTTCTTTTCTTTGCACTTCGATCTCACACGCGTGCACAAACCCCATCTTCCTTCCTTTGATAACCAATCTTTGCAAAATACAACAGCACAACCTGGCAACATTTTGTTTATTTGCAGAAGTGGACAGTAAGAGTTCCTAGAGATTCTCCTCTGATATTGGTTCTTCTGGTGAGATTTTCTTCATCATCACAGGTTTGGATGCCCAGGATCTTAAGAGAAATTGAAGGCTATGAGAATTTAAACACGCCATGAACATGGCAAGGCACAAACATCAGGCATCAACTAATGCTACCATTGTGCCAGACTACATTTATAGCTGCAAATGTAAAGCTTTGCCCAATATTAATCCTAAAGCCAAAAGAAAAGTGCACAAACATTAAAAAAAAGCATCCTCTGCCTCTATAATCCTCAGGAGGCTTCCAGGCCACAGAATGCAGGATAACTGCATTCCTCCCATACCAATCCTTTGCTTGAAGAAATCAGGCCTGGAACGAGTTTCTGAAACTCATTTCACAGACCTGCTTTTCCCAAAGTTGAGAGAAAAGACTTAAATACAAAGAAATCTGCATATGTGAAAAACAAAGGACTCTCCTAATTAATCAATCATTCCAGAAAAGTATTAATGCCTTCCTATTTTAGAAGTGGGTTTTTAAGCTTTTGTAGATATTAAAATATGATAATTTCACATGCATAATATGAAATTAACTTCTTTTTAGAAATCATTAAGTGTTAAAGGGCTCAGAACGCTTTAGCTGGAAAAGAATACATGTGCACAAATAAACTGCATCTCAAAGACAGGAATTTCAATTCTGCAACATGACATTTCACCCAAAATCACATGCAGTACGCTGTTGTCAGTAGCAGAGGAAGAGAGTGCTGGCTAACTGTGCAATACAGGGGATAACACTGTAAAATGTAAGGCAGAACTAAATTCTATTTAAAAAAGGTCTTAAACATCTTTAACTGAGCTTGTTTAAAAGTAAAAGCTGTATATTTTGAGATCCTCCAAAACCCCTATTGAAAATTTTTAAGTACTAGTACATTTAAATAAAAAAAAAAGAATTCAAAAGGCAATGAGAGCAAACAACCCTCCAAATAGCAGATAGCTGATAAGAATGTCAAAACACGGGCAAGTTGTGAAACTGAAGTGTCCAACAACATTCCTTCCCGAAGAAAAACAACATTGCTTCACTCCATTGAGTAATTCTGACAAATCTGACAGAAGTCGTCTATCACAATTCTTGTCCATCCGTTCATAGCAGTTATTTCCAAAACTATTTGTAGTCTGAGTATTTTGCTAAATGCTCTCTTCTCAAAAAGAACTATAATTCAAAAGCAGCTCATCATATTTGGGAGTGATTCAGAAGCATATGGGCACAGCCTGATGCTGTGACCCCCCCTTTGTCAAAGGCATCTGTGTGTACTTAAGACCACAAATCATACTTGATTGTACAGATACAAAAACGGATGCTGGTGTTGCAGATGCACAAGCCAAGTAATTTGCAGTCAAAGTCTGTAAATGAACAAAGAATTGGCCACCTTGGGCCTCTCCCGAGAAGTCTGGATTTACTGCTGGCTCCTGCTTAGATGGTACCAATTCAACTCAGGAGAACAGGGGGTTTGGTTTGCCTGAAAGACCACAGTTAATAAACATGTCCTTCTTGCATCTCTCTCTCAAATCTCATATTCTATGATAAATTACCATATATCTTATTCATTTCCATATAATCATCCACACATTACCAGAAAGTTCAGTTATACACTTGGTTCCCATTGGCTTTGGAGCAATCCTTCAGGGAAGCGTAACAGCACTTACACCTTTGTGCATCATAAAGTCTGGACTGCCAGTTTCTTTCCATGTAAAAAGCGTAGTTCGAAGCTTTGGCATTTCATAAAAAAATTAATTCAAACAGATAGTATGTTGAGTTTTTCAGTAAACATACTGTAGAAGTTCTTTAAGATTTCATTCCTTAAAATATATCTTGTTCAATTGGCAAGAACAACTGCAAGTAGCTATTCTGACAAGCTGTCAGCCATACATTTCACTGTCCTCTCTGCTGCACCTGGGAGCTCATCTCCCTGCATCATGCTCAGCTGCTCTCGCAGACAGACAAATCTCTCATGCCACTGAAGGGCTTCGCCAGACCAGGTCACTCTGGCCATACAAATCGAGACTGATCTTGACAATTACACACAGCAAATTCTGCTGGATTTGGTCATTGCCTTTATCCAGTGTTTGCTGTGGCCCTTGTACCATGGTATAATTGCCCTGCACTTGCAGCAGCACAGCAATTAGCAGGATGGTGCTGCCAACTAGATCAGGTTTCATTAATTATTTTAAGAGACCATTAAAGTCAGTTTTCCACCACAATTCTTCCAGTACTCCTGTAAATACTGCACAGACACAATGGATGTGGTGACCGTGTTGCCAAAACCAGCCTTCCTAAGCACACTGCTGAGGAAACTCTCCTGCCTCTTGCTGCCCGTGCACCAGTTCAGCACTGCCTCAGATGGACCAGTGCGATGGGGGAGGAGATTCAGCTTTAATTCATATAATCAGATTAAGAATCTTTTTTCCAGAACAAAATAAGAGAGCCCATCAATACTGCAGATCACTTCAGTGATGCCCGAAATAAAGTGTATCAAGAATAACAGGAGAGCTCCAATGTAACAGAAGAGAGCAACCAACAGGAAGGGTGCTCATGTCTGCAAGCAGATTTGTTGCTTTCAAGCCTCAAGAAACTGGATTTTTAGACACAAGTCGATCAGTCACCACAAACCTACAGGAATTGGAATTCTTTCTCCTGATCCTCCCTGAATGACTTAAAATTTCAAGGACCCAACTTATGACCTTCCCTTCTATGGCATGCACGTTTCCCATCTGTGCTGTGCAGTCTGATTTCCTGAGGATTTCACACACAAATAGAGCAGAGCTGGGTTTTGAAAATAGTTCAGTATATTACTGATGTAAAACTATTTAGAGGAAAACTTATTATGTTACTACGTGAGGCACGTGCGCGTGTATAGAGAAATCAGTCCAAATGGACTTCACTTGAAACGCAGAAACATTTGCTAGTAGACACAACTCTGGTGGAGAGATTGTGAGGCAAGTGAAAAGAAACAAGGGAGAATATCCACCATAATTTCCTTGTGAAATCAAACATAACATACAGACCTAGGTGCACAGACCCAAAACTGGCTCCTCTTAGGCCACTAGACTCAAACCTTTCAGGTGGCAAGCACAAGAATAAACCTACACACCCCAAATCAGAGCTTAAATTTTTCACCTCATAAAAAGCCCAAATGAAACACTCATCTATCTGAGGCTAACTTCCTGGGCTTTATCATAAAATATTTTCTTCTTACAAGTTCATTTGTAAGCATCACTTGTTTTCTGTAAGACAGCATCAGTTTACCTAAGACAACAGAAACAGGCAAATTAATTTTTCTACTTCGGTCTCTACATTAAAGACACATTTACCCTAAGCAGGAGCTAAACCTCTACTTCTTTGGGAATTGGCTTCACAAAAATTTGCAGCCACATCTCACCTCGCCAGATCCAATTTGATGGAAATCAGCTTTCCCAGTGCCCCATTGCTGATGACATCTGAAACAGTGCCTATCACCACAGCATCTGTGAATACCTTGAATATATCACCAGCAGATCCAAAGAAAGGTGTAATATCTGCAAAAGCAGATGGTGTAATAGGTCTGGCCAGTTGGATAAAATCCCAGGTTTTCATACCTTAAAATCAATTGAAAGCTTGAGCAAAATGAATCCAGCAGCTTTCTGAATATGTCCAGATTTGCACTTCAGCATAGTTTTTGCATGAGCAACCTTTCCTCACAGTCTGGAAGAATGCTTAACAAGATAAATGGAGAAAGCATGTTGCTGTGTAATGACAGTAAATCCAGAATCTAGGATACAATCTGATGACTGGTATATAGCATAAAATATATTAATAAAAAAAGGCATAGGAGTTCAATGGACAAAACATTGCCCAAAAATGTCACAGTTAAATCCATGGCAGAGGACACATCAAAGAACTTAATTTTCCTGTGGCATACCATTTGTCCTCCTACAACCTGAAATTTGTATTTGTTTATTTTCTACCACCACTTCACACTCAGAAGTCTTGAAGGAACATCCAGAATCAACGGAGACCACCTTGTGACCTTAAACACTATAATGCACTTTAATGTTCATCATTGAAGATGTAAACCTACAGCAGGGTTCCTTAGAGTATATCAGTGCACCAATAGCTCTAGCAGGAAGAGCTGCTCAGAAGCATAAAAGAACTTTAGAAATATAGCTAGAGAGAGTTTCTGTATTACAATTTTCCTTAATATTTGCAGAGGGACTACTTTGTAATTTAACTATTTCAATATAAACACCTGCTTTTTCCAGAAAAAAGGCACTTGAAGATGTGTTCATATAAAGTCATTTTACCAAACAGGACTTCTTTATGTAATCGATTGCTCCAACCACATGAATCAGCTAATTTTTCTATTTGCTCAAAAAAGAAAAAAGTAGCTAGGCTTCTTGCCTATTTAAAGAATGCTATAGTACTTGATATAGGAGCAGCACCCAGAGACAGTCATTTACCATATAATAGCCCTACAGGGAAGCATGATAAACTCAACTGTTCAACATTACAATTACCTGTCAACACTTGTTCACCTACACTCACACGAAAGCTAAAATCAAGTCCCATGTTCTAAGGCATGTGATATCTGAAATGATCTCTTTTCCCTCTCCTTGAATCCCAGTTAGATGCATCTTTTTTAGCTCTTCTTGGTTTACTATTTCTCATTAGTTTAATTCTTGACATTTTCATTTCTTAATTATTACAGATTAGCCACAACTAGTGACAGGATAATGGAAAGTGTAGACCACAGTTTTGAGACCATGTGCAACAATGTTTTTTCCCCCAGATGATCAGGGTAAAAATGCTCCCACAGAGACTGTAGACACTGCTTCTGAATAATCATCCTGCCTGTAAAATTGGACTGTTCTTAATTCTACCTCTTTCTGTAACTGAAGACACAACTCGTTGAAGGATGATGCAGCACTTTTTGAGCAGATCCCTGCAAACTGGTGCTGCACTGGTCTCTGCCTGGGGCATACAACTTACCTTTCACAATCAATAAAACACACCTCTGCAAGCAGCTTAGGGTTTAGTTAAGTGGGACCTAGCTGAGTTGCAACAGCAACTCAGATATGTAAATTGAAATAAGATGGTTACACAGTACCCCTCAGGGTTTCAGGCACCATAAAATTCAGACACAGAAAGGTATCTCATGGGAGATGATCATTCTCTTAGAAGATGAGACTGATTCTGTTACATTTCATCCTACTTAGCAACATCTGAGCTTTAAAAAGTCAGCCTGAAACATGTAGTCACCTTTACAAGGTGCTATCTTGACATAAAGCTGTCCACTGAATCCTGATCTCATATTTTCATAGTGCTCATTCATTTATCAAATACTTCACATATTTGCAAGATAAAACCTTGACACTTAAATAGCATAATCTTAATCATCTAAAATAAAAACTACTTAAGCACCAAGTGTCACTGTTTGGTTTTGTAGCTAAAATGCCTAAACGAAGTTATAAAAACTTCGTTTCTCACTCAATGCAGTATTCTTTCATTTCTGAAACTTAAGGAACCATAAAAATGCATAATAAAAATACAAGCTGCATTTCATGAAAATACTTTGGAAATCAGGTATTTGAAAGATAACCAATTGAATTAGTTGACAGTCTCAGTGTTCTAAAGTAGTAGTCATAGGCTTTTTGAAGCAGTAGTGTGAAATGCAACAGAGAGCCCTGCAGTTTAGACAGTTGCTGAACTCACTGGAGTTACATTCACATGTAATTTACAAACCCAAGTAACAAAAAAAATACACATTATTTGGTTCACAGAAATTATTTCCTAACCAAAAAAAATTACATGGATGACATACAACACAAATCTCTAAACTAATTTTGGGGTTTTTAAGGAAAACTGTCTTCAGCTCTAGCTACAACTCTTCAACAATGGCTTTAGTCACTACATGTCTTTATTCACACACACACACTGCAATTTCTCTCACCACTTCACTTTCACATAGGTATCATTCACCTTTTCTGCCCTTCTGACAAGCTTTTCTGTCTCAAATTAAGTCCTTGGCTCCTGTACCTCCTGCCTCTGCCCTGCTCTCACCTGCCACCGAGTAGGATTTGGTATTTATGCCAACTACTCCATGACATGCACTTAAGAATTTAAGCACCAAGCACCAGTTTAAGCACCAAGCACTAAAATATTTAGCCTACAAAGTCTTGATGCTGTAATAAGATATAGATACTTCCTTAGAACACTTCTCCTGGAGGGCAACAAAACCTTTTTTTTCCTTTTTGCCAAACCAACTACAATTGGGATTTTTAATGACTGGGACAAATCTATCCACTTGAATATATCTAAATAATCCAATTTTGTTTTTAAATTAACAATGCATCACTGACAAAGCACTTGATTCCAAGTCAAGAGAGAGATTTTATAACTGTGTGGATACTTTTTACTTAGAAACAATGAAGTATAATCATCGTATCTCCACAATCGACCACTAGTCCTCCTTCAATCTAAGGCACTGAACTGCCACATGTTTAAGATGGTGGTTTTCAAGAGTCCTTCCCACTCTACACCAGTATCTTCACCAACTGCAGAGAACAGCCTCAGGAAGTGTAATAATTGAGCAGCCTTGCATGTTTTGTAACTTGAACTGAAGAGCTCTGGTTAGGGAAATTTAGATGACTAATCTGTGGCACAAGAAAATCTCCTTCTAATTGGAACCACCAAAATAAGGAAAAGTCTCTTACTGAAGAGTAGACCACACAACAGAAAAGGTTCCCACAGATGCTGAATTTCAGCAGCTATAGCATACAATTGATTTTCAAGTGTTGCAGCCTTCAGTTTTCTTTTTTAATGGACTTCAGGAATTAATAATACCTTAAAGAGATTAGTAGCAGTTTGTTAAATGTATGCTATTTCTCCCACTTTTTTTACTAGTTTCTTTGATTTAAAAAGTTGGTCCATACTTAATCACCAAAGAACAGTCATCCTGAAAGTCATGTATAAGAAGAAAATAAACTGAAGACAGTATCACTAAGGTCTTCCTAGCAGTATCATCAAAAAAGCCATTAAACTTCACCCAAAATACACTCCTTTGTAGCTATGAAATGGGTTAATCAACTAGTACATAGCACTAGTAAAGAAGATCACAAAGGCACGTGCCTGGGTTATTTGTAGCTGCACCTACAGCTCCTAAGGCACTTTCCCTTTTTACACAAGCCCATTAGAGCAGTTGTACAGTCAAGGCAGCATTGAGGACAATCAACATGCCATGCTTAGATTGTGTCTGGCTCAGATTCATACCTGTCTAGAAAATATCATGTACATTTACACTTCTTCCTTGGTCTTAGCACATTTCTCTGGGGAGTTACAGCAGCCACAGAAAACAAGACCTTGTAACGTGTGAACGAAATGGAGCTATGCAGTCAGGTTTCATACCTGCAAGCACCTTCCTAACCTCCCAAACTCCTCAAGGGCCCTGCAAGTACCTTCTCAGAAGCTAGAGTTCTATACACAACCCAGCTATTCAGGAAAAGAAATCACCAGCTTCGCTGCTCAGCTTTTTCCACCATTTAAGTAGATACATCTCCAGAGCTAAGCAAGCCTACTGCTCTCCAGCCAGCTTTGTGCCAGCATCAAATCATTCTGCTGGGGAGCCAGCTGCATTCAAGGTTCCCCTTAGCAAACTGCTTCTCCGGCTACAGCTCCTTTCAAGGCACGTTGCAATACATAAGGCAAACATCTATTCAAACATCATGGCCTTTTGACTTCTCGCTCCATCACATGCCAGTACCTCAAGGATCTCTCGAAGTTTTGTGTTGCAAATGCTTTGTTGTGCAATAAGTTATTTTAATCAGCTTCAATAAGCAGATAACAAAAAGGCTTAATTATCTTTTACACCTATGTCAAGACAACAATAAACATGGCAGAGAGCAGCTCCATGCAAAGATCCCTGTGCATCAGGCTGAGGTGCCACAATCAATGCATGTTACAGATTAAACTGACCGTGCCCATAATTAGGTGGCTCTGGTTTTGCCATCACTCCACATTTCAGGTTATTCTCTAACTTGCTAAAGCCTAATGACACCGGACTTTTGACACTAGTGCTTTCCAGGCTTCTTGTGTTTGAGAATGTAATACTCCTTCCAAAATGTAACAAGATCTAGAATCTACTAACAGAAAAGGCTCAAGAATCATTTTTTAATTTTTTTTTTTTGTTTACACACACCAAAGAGCAGCCTTCTTACATAATATCATAGTCTTTTAAAACCATGTCTGTCCAAATTACTCAGTGACATGGGACAGATACTACGTTTAATTGGCAATACAGTTAGATCACAGAACATTTCATTTTCTGCAAGACCACAGACTACAAGGAATAGCTGTTAATTCTACAGAAAATTCAAAATCTTTTCTCTGAAATAAAAGAACCCTTAGAAGAGAGTACAGTGCTTCAGATTTTACCCAGATTTCAGGTACTGTTTTCATTTCAGCCACCTAATGCCCTGCAGCAGCAGCTCTAACACCTACAGCTCTGTTTTGGGGCAGCATCTTATAACTAATGGTGTGCAGATTGGGTGACAACCAAGTAAAGCTCATGATTCTGTGTCAATTCTATCACTTCATTTACAAAGTGGCAGAGGCCAGCTGGTCAGACCAACAGCTCAGTCCTCATGGATGTTTTTCACCCTGGAATGACTACCACTTTGAGAAAAAAAAATAATTTATTTGCCCCCTATAGCTGCACACAGCAGAAACCTAAAGCAGAACTATTTTCTCATGGAGGTCAGTTTTAGACTTCCTCTGACGCTGATTCAAAATGACCATGACAAAGGACAAAAATACACCCTGTCACTGACAGAGGAACAGACTCAATAGAAATCAGGATCTTGTTTTACCTACTTGGCGTGGCACTTGGTGGTCAGGTGTCACATGTTAGGTTATATGTAGTCACTATGGAAGGGAGAGTTACACTGGAAATGCAAGTTGTACATCACAGGCAAAGCCTGAGAAAATGTCAATATATATCCTCCATCGATTAGGTCATCCACAACTTCAACTCTAGCACAGAGCTAGAGAGCATGAGTGGCTTTTTAAGTATTGGTATCTAACAAAATACACTAAATTTATCCCTCTAACCAGCTTTACAATCACTTAACAGCAAATCATCTTATTTGCATTATTACACAAGAGTAGTTTAAAGTACAAAGAGAGTCTGAGCCATCTCCAAAAGCACACAACATCATCCAGAAGAACAAAGGCAAGATATCTAATTAGTGAGGTCAAAAAAAAAAGCCAACTTATCTGACAAGATTATGATCATATTGTAAAATGTAAAATGACTCCACGTAGAGACAAAAGGCTTGATCATCATCTGCCACGCACATCTCCAGATACACTTTCCAGCTTTGTTCCAACTAGAAAATTCAATCTGAAATTTCATATTGCAAAAGAAATTGCAACATAAATCAGAAAAATAAAGCTCTTAAATTGTGTTATCCCAGCGATTACCAGAGTTTAAATCATCATGTAAAGGTTTCACCTTATACTCTGATGATCTCGTCGTATTTTAACACACTTAAGTGTGTTGTGTCCTAAACTTACTAGGTTCACAATTTTTCCTAAGCTAAGTGACATTTTGCCTCGAAAAATACTTTAAGTCTTTAGGAAAAGGTACTGAGAAAATTCCCACCCACTCCCAGAACTGCATAAAAGCGCCTTTCAGCAGAGCCCCTGCCTGCGCCCCAGCGCAGTCCCAGGTAAGCTGTGCGCTCTCTGCACGGGCAGGAAACCCCAGGAGCATGTCATGAACCAGCCCCACACATACTTCAACAGAAAGATGCCTGAACACAGCAGTTGTCTGGGAAAATGAGAGATTTCTCAGCTGTGCCTTCTAATTTAGCTTTAAGAGCAATCCATAACCAAAACTACCCATTTGTAGCTGACTGCTGGATTGGGTCCGAGCAGCCCACGCTTTCGACAGAAGTTTCAGGGCACATACTGACCATTTAATCAAAAGTGGTGTCCAAATTTTCAAATGTGAAAACACAATTTCCATCACAACATCTAACTAGTATTCTTGGGGGCGGGGAGAGGAGCGTTTTGTGGGATTAGTTTTTGTTTAATATCTGCTTATGGATTCAGATACATCATAAGAGCTGCTGGAGAGCAGTAGCGCTAATAACATGATGGTTTCCATGGAGAACAAAAAAGGTCAAATCATAATTTATTGAAAAGAATTCAACTCCATCAGTTAAGACTGACATAAACACTCATAAAAAATAAAAAACCCTGGCATCTATGTCATCTGTTTATGTGGCTTATCATATGCAAGTTGAAGTCAACATCTCAGGTAAAAGCCGGTATGGAAACATTTTTATTACAAATGAGAAGTTGATGGGAAGATAAAGCAGGTGAAAAACAGCTAAATGAAAGAGCTACATGTCATGAACTCATGTGGTGAGGTGCACACAGAATTGGATTTCTGTAATTAAATGTCAGGTTACAAAAAGCAAGAATATAATTAGTTCAGCATAATTTATTGCCATTCAGATGGAACTGGAGCCTTGTGTACTCACCAAACAATTTGTACTAAAACAACACAAGCTGTTCAAACAAATTGACATTTTTAATTCCTACTTAAAACAGACCTTTATTACCAGTTTCTGAGTTAGGATGTTTATTATGAATGCAAAAAAAAAAAAGAAAAAACCTTTCAAAATACTTTGAGAAGCATAAATCTAGAAAATGCTAGAGCCACTTAGCACTAAATGATCAAGTCAAGGTAACACTGCAGTAATATGGATCCACTTGGTAGATTCACCTGGGCAGAGTTAGCCTGACATGAAAAAAAACCAAACAGTCTAAACTTAATAATTTACATGTTTTACCCAAAACCTTCTGCACTGAAAAGAAATTTGTGTATCTTTCTATGTGATGGTGAAAAATAAGGGGAAATATTGATATTGTTTCAAATACTCCACTTGGTCCATTATTAAAATACCCTTTCCTCCAAGCCAACGTTTAAACCTGAACTACTTCACAGCAGTACCTGAAATTAATAGGAAATAGTTCCATATGCATCCCTTTGCTCACATAATATGCACCAAGTACAAATGGTCTTGAAATAAATCAATATCTGAAATGTTTACTGACAAAAACAAAACAAAAAAACCTCACCACTTTAGGGGCAAGGATTCAGACAAGAAAAAAAAACCCACACAACAAAACCTCCAAGATACACCCATTAAAAAAACCAAAATTTTTTAATTTTTGCAAAATGCAATTAAGTCAGCACTGTCTGGTTTGAACTTTAGTCAAAGTATTTCTGCATCAGAATATATCCAAAATCTGCATTGATCCTACTTGAACAAAAAAATAAATAAAACAACCCCTCTTATTCTTCAGCACACACCAATCAAGCCTGTATTTTATGCATTTATTGCTAATTATATTTGGAATCTCAATCCTGTTGTTACCTAGTCTTAATCTCATTTAAGAAAAGATTAACCTTTCTTGACTTTTCACCACAGAATCAACTCTCAAGAATTACAATGTGAGAACAGACACGTGACACTCATGAATCCTCTGGCATTAAAACACATGCCCAATTACTCTCACATTGTCTGTAGCAGAATATATGAACTATTTACAAGAGAAAATTTCTGTATTACATAAAATTCTAATTAGAAAATACCAAAGGATGTGTCAGAACAGTCAGTTTCTGTACAAGGCAAAAAATGTTTTGATTGCAAAACACAAAGTAATTACTTCAACTCTACAGTAACAGAAGATGCAAAAGCACTCTTGTAGCCAAGTAACTAAGGTAAAACCTAGAAAAATATAAAAATAATTTAAATGCATCTATAGAAAATGAGCAATTTTGACAGTGAACATGACTTGGCTGAATCAAGAAGAGTACTGTTCCCCTCCAGAATGATACTCCCCCAGGGGTCACTGAAATGAGGCTTTCTATCTGACCAATACTTTGGCCCCATATATATCTGTTTATTTTGATAACCCACAAAGGTTTTTAAGCTTCCTACTTCAAGACTGAGTTCATTTTTAAATATCTACATGGGGCAAGGGCATGAAGGAGGATTGATACCTTGAGACTGGTAACAGAAGCATATTAAAAAAGAGAAGAATTCTCCCAGAAAACAGTTCATGCACAGATGTCACAGCCTTGCATTTACCAGCAACCCATATTCATCAAAGAGGAGTGTTACAGAGAGCCACCAAGGGTCCAAATGTGACATGGCATAGCTCTACTGATAGAGCCTGACAGACGATTTCATATCACAGGAAGGAACTGCTAAACCATGGACAGTTAAATGGATGAAAGTCAGCTTCCTCCTCACTCACCAAGCTTCACCTCTAAACCACTTAGAGCAGTAGAACAAAAATACTCTTCATTCCAACTGTGCGTAATTCGGACACTAAACACAAGGGCTTTGAGAACGTAATTGTTATGAAACCTCTCTCTTCGAGCTGCACCTAGTACTTACAGACTGGAGAGATTAAGATACATCTCTATCCTTAAAAGTGACTCTGTGATGACCAGTGAAAAGCGCCTAAACACACATGAAAAATCAGGTAACCAGTTGTGTTTTGGATGCTCTCTCTGCCAAATACTTTCTTAAGCTAATATTGATATTTTAACCACAGCTCAAATTCTCCGACTGAAGTAAATATGCCTTTATAGTGGATTGCTTTTTCTGGACATTTGCCACTCCAGACATTATCCGTCGTTAATGACAGAAATGGTACTAGCCCTTGTCAAGAAACCGCTTAAGAACACACAGCCTGTTTTTTCTTTTTCTCAACATAGAATATGGAAAACATTAACTTATTGAACTATACACAGCAAACATTCTTCCAAAAATTAAACATCTGAACAACCTCTAGCACAATTAGCTCTCATCTCCAAGTATTCTTTTTAAGTATTATGTCCTTGAATTCAGACTTAGTTCATCTCTGCAGAGCTACCAAGAAGCAGATCTTGTCAGATAGTGGATTAATTCATCATGCTCGTGACTGAAATTCATTGTAGCACCCACTCTACTACATACCAGTACTAGGTACTGCCTCCATATGCACACAGTCTCCAGGACTTCTTATACCCTCTTCTCAACTTGAGCATTTCCCTTAAAAACTTCCTACAAATAAAACCAGATTACGCTAACTATAAAAATAAGGATATTATTATTCTCAGTACAATATTA
>JANHFX010019683.1:54028-95144 GCA_027560015.1 Chloroceryle amazona
GTGGTGATGCCAAGACAATCACAATAGCTGCTAGTAAAACCTCAAAGGACCATTTTGTCTTCAGGAGCTGTTATTACACACGAACATTAGAAAGCCTAAAAGCAAACCCAATCTTTCCTTCAGAGGACAGCCCAAAACAATACAGAATTCTTAAATTTCCTAAGTAGTTAGAAGTGAAGGAGTCTTACTGCTATTTCTTTGAAGACAATTGGTAACATCAAATGTTTCACATATTCTATTATTCTGCTTTTTATCACTGGTTGACAAAGATACGTGAAAAGCAGTCCACGACAACAATTACAAATAAACAGTCTTGAAGAGCAGACGCTAAACACTGGGTGGGAGACAAACTCTTCTTCCAGTTGTTCCACATCTCTATGATACAGAGACAACATCACTCATTTGGGTTCATTTTAATTACTTAATAGTTATCTTTTCTCTCTGGACAGCACCTTTCTATGAGCACATGCAGTAACGGGCAAGAACACAAAGCCATCGCGCCCCACAGACTTCAAGTCTGAGAGAGGCCAATTTGAGATCTCCTGTCAGCAGTTAATGGTCAAATGTATTTGAATTGGCTGGTAACGCTGTAGGCAGTTGAGTTCAGTTAAACTGAAGGGGATTTGCAACTGGCAAAATCCACAAGCAGAAGTTCCACAATGTTTTCAAGATTTGTTCTCAAGTAGTCACAAGCATGGAACTTCCATTCCTTTTAGAACTCCATCAAGATTAAGAATCTTCATGGAGTTAATTGAAGAGGGAAGAGAAGAAAGATGAAACTTTGCAATTAATACGTCCTCTCATAGTTCAGAGTTCATTTCCAAAATTTGTATTGGCTATTTAAAGACCAACCAATGCAGGGATTTTTAAAAGCACTCTAAAACACAACATCTGTAACTACAATAAGTGAGATTAAAATACCCACGAACAATCAGAAAGCTAACTGCAGCGTGGGGCACTGAAGACAGTCACACAGAGGTTGTTTTCCATTGGGGGATCTGGGGTCGGGGGGGTTGTTTTGACTTGTGCTATTCAAGGACAAGGAGATGTTATACATCAATGTTGCAAGTGTCACCAACAACTAATGTAAATTGAATACAATCAACTGGAGGGGCTGGTTTTCATTTCAGCCTGTGTGAGGTTATACAGAAATGCCCCAGCCTTCTCAGCTGGACTTGTCTGCATAGCTTAGTGCACCAGCAGGTAAACTGTCTAGAAGCTGGTATGACAGCAAATAGGAAAGTTAATTTCTCTCACAAAACACCCCCAAATAATAAAAGCGGGAAGAAGGAAGAGCCCAGAACTACTACCTGCTTATTAAAGCAAATCCAAGAACCAGTATCAATTTCCCAAATACTATTTATACTGAAAAATTCACTGATAAAACTGCATCTGCCTAATATATCATTGAAAATGAACATCAGCTGCATCTTTAGTTTCTTTGTTCTATATTCTGTTATATTGCATATTTGAAATAGGATTTGGGATGTGTCTGTATTCTGCAGCTTATAAACTGCAGCACATTTCTGACTACAACTTTACACCCAAGTTACACAGCTGCCCTTTATTAAGCAAGTAGCTGTAGTGACTACTTGTGACTAGGCAGCCAAAAGTAACAAGTTTCACTCAGGGGATCAACCACCCCCTTTTTAGCAATTCCATTAAGATTGACACATTCTGACAACTTCTCAAATGCCAAAGTCAGACTTGGGATGTCTTTTTTTCCCCCCTTCCCTTCCTAGACACAAAGAGGCGGCACAAACAATCCTGTCCTTAGGCAAATTCTGCAGCACACAAAAATAAACAGCTTGAACATCATATTTACCTTCCAAATAAATACCTCTATCTCTTCATTTGGGAAAGATTGTTATGAAGTCAGAAGGTCACAGAAGTAGCAGCCTCTACAGAGGAAAGGAAGAAGCACAGTACTAACTGCTTTTTAAAGCAGTCTAATTTTTTTTCTCTGCTCTCCATAATCTACAAAAGTTTGCGCATCTTTGCGCACAAAATAATTCTGTTTACTCAGTCTTCTGTCCAAAGGTGACAATTATCACCGATTTGCTCCGAGCTACTAAATTAATCATCCTGTAATAAGACACTTCAAGTAGAAATTGTTCCTCTATAGATAAATTAATGCTAACTTAATACTTAAAAGGGAATTATTTTTTAGTATACTTTGTACTTGAAGAGAATAGAAAATACATAAAATATTTATTCTTCTAAATTCTCAGAGAGTTAATATAGACAAATCTAGCAGCTGGCTTCCTGCCTAAATAAGTACAGGAAAATTGTTTGGGTAATTTGGCTAACTGGATTTTCAAAAGCCCAGAAGGAAAACATACGTAGGTTTCTTCAGAATATTTACATTACAAGGCTCCATATCCCCTTTGAGGAATGGTCATTAACTTACTGTTCTCCACTTCAACTACCCCTGGATCCCACTACAGAGCACCCATCTCTGCACTTCATTGCTGGCTATGAACAGGAGTCATTTTTCTACACAACTGCCAGCATTTGCTCAGCACTAAATAGGACAAGTTCATTTGCCCTCACCCTTCAGCTGGCAGAGGCAAAGATTTCATCATCTACAGGCACCTGCAGAAATTTTGCAACTGCACATAACTCAACATAAAACTGTACGAGTTCCCATTCGAATTTCAGCAGGAAGAGTATCTCAGCTATTTAAAAAGGGGGTACGGACTGAGTGGGGCTCACACCTAAGTGCGGGTCCCTGATAACTGTCATAGACAAAATTTGTTCTTATCTGTCCCTCTGCTAATTCTGCCAACAAGGGAGAAGCTGCAGAACCACGCTTCAAAGACTGTCTGCCTTTTTGGGATAAGAAAAGAGCACAACAAACCAAACAGCTGTAGACTCTCTTCTATTTTAAGAGTGACTGAAGTCTTCTGCTTCACAAGTTCACTAAGAGTGTAAATCCATCCTGAAGTAAAGCTGATGAGCAGTCCTCTCCCTTATGACTAAGCATAACTCAGACATTTAATCTAATCTCCTTTTTAAGTTTGTATTTACTTTGCTATTTCTCTGCATAATCTCTTTATGCAGCAAGTTAAGAGTTGAGGTATTTTATTCATACAGTCTAAAAATGCAGTTATTACCTATTTCTTCTACTGGATAAAATTACAATTAAAAATCATTTGGAAAAAAACCACCAGGAAAATCAAGTAACACACTGTATATAGAATCTGTTTGACAGATCCACATTCATATTCTGTAAAATTTATAGAATAGGTATAATTTTACACCAAATATGAAGTAATGGTAAGTAACATGGTAAGCTTATCTGACCACTGATTACTGAAAAATTAAGTAGTCAAAACAAATGTTGCGCACTCCACAGTGCAGCAGTGAGATACTGCAGTAACTGGACCTTTCACTGAGCAATTCTATGGTATACTCAATGTACCCTTTATCTCAGAGTCCAAACTAAACACTGGAACAAAATAACAAACAAGTGTTCCAACCTAGTCCAAGTTAGCATAAACAACCCTTACAACAGAAATAGAAAACACTTAGACACCCAGCTGAAAATAGGCATACTTCTTATTTCTGACAGACATAAAGCCTTATAAACTTCCAGCTCAACAGCAAGAACAGGTACCATGATAGAACAGCACTTGATCATATTAATATTTTCCCATTTTCACATATTTGAAAGCATATATAAAACCAGGTAACTTCTAAGCTGTTAATAACCAATATTCTAACACTACATAAGTATTTCTTCATTTCACTTTTGCTGTTTTAAAAAAGATCAAGTTACTTTAAACTTTCAAAGCACCAGAGGTTAATGCTTTAATCAGTCTGCTAAAAGAAACTCACATTGATCTCTTCATGATTTTGCAAAGATCAGTGTTTTAAAGCTCCCTTGACAACCAGGCTAACACAGCTCCGACTCCAGAAACACCACAGTCCCATGCAGTCAGTCTCTACTGAAGAGTCACCACCTCACGCTGTAGCTGACCTATGGAGCTTGCAGGAGCAGCACATATCATTCAGAGCTGAAATCCTTAAGTGTTGCAGCCACAGCCATGAATCACAAAGATGGAAGTGTTCCCTAGAGCTATTCCTCACCTGCAGCCAGTCAGCCCTAGAAGTCAAACCCAGGCAAGGAAAGCTCTCAACAAAATCCATCTCTCCTGTTCATTGGCATTCATCATCTAAACTCCTGAAGTATTTCCAAAGATTTTTCCCCACATTTCACCAATACTGCCAGTTAGTTTATCTCTAATTTTACATCTTCTGACAACTGTTTTCTTATCTACTGCAACAGTTCTGCTTCACAAGATTTTCCCAATGTGGGCCAATGAATAACATCACGTGGCTCATTCTCATTACCAGAACACAGCAAAACAGACCAAGAAAACTATGAGCTTACTAAATTTTAATTTCACAGAACATTTACTGAGATATAGGACATTGGCTCGCAAGCCTATCTTTGCTAGCAGGAAGCCAATGGAGAAGAAAAAAAAAGTAATAAAAAAATAATACCACCTACAGCATCAAGGAATTGACAGACTCACGCATTTGACTCAAAGGTAGTCCAAAAAAAAAAAAGCTTTAAATGAGGATCTTAACTTGGCTTCTCTCAGAGAAAACATCAGACTGCGTAAGACTTGGAGCTGTGCATTAACTGCACTCAGAAATACTAGCGCTAGACCAGCGTACAACACTACGATGAGTTGAATATACACTGTCTGTATGGACTGGTTGAAAGCTTATCATACTTGAACCGAAAAGCAAGTTTAAGCTGTAATATTACATCGATATATAAACATGGAAGAAGTGCTTCTAGAACAAGTTTCTGTTTTTAAGCCAGATATGCTATTTTTTGTTATTGGTAAGCCTACATTGTATTGTACTTGTACTGTGTACATTCCTATTGCACACAAAGGCCTCCATAAAGACACGGATTAGACTTAAAGGAGAGACTTCATAAGACTTGAAACTGCTGCCCAAATGCCATTGTGAAGAGAATTTCAAAGCATAAAGCGCTTAAGACTAACCAACATAGTTAGCTTGCTACAACAAAATCAAATCTAGAATTGAATACTTTATTTTCCAAAACTCAGTCACTGATCTTATATAAAAATGTATTGCAAATCTCTCTTACAAAATCAGGAGCACTTAGCTGAATAAAATATTCTTCTTCTCAGTTCTTGGCTCTAGTTTGCTCTAGCTCCACCCGCTGCTCCTGCTCTTTTTACTCTAGTTACTGACCTGTCTGTTTGTTGGAAGAAAAGGCTAAAGCCTGAAGTACCCCTTTACCACAGGGCCTGGGCTATGCTCTACAGCAAAGGTAAGAGCATATCGACTCCACAGAAAATTTCTCCCTGGATTTATACAGTCTCTCTTGCTATAGCTCAAGTACCAGTCAGAAAACATTCCTAAGAATTAAATATTATGTTCATTTATGTCTTAATATAAGAGCAGAAGACTTCTCTCTGAAAGCAACATTCAGTCCCCATTCTTGGGAGAATTTTAATCACTACAGAGAAATCTGCCTAGAATGTCATGGGACAGCTCAGAACCATCCAAGTGCTAATTTCTCCTCTTGATCTTGTCTGTCAAAGTCATCCCTATAACTTTTATGAACACCTTAGTATAGCTCCATCTGTTTTGTGGTAAAACAGCAGAACTCCACCAGAAGCACTTCAGCTAAACACTACGGAGGCTTTAATCTGCATGTCTAACAGCTCGATAGTTCAGAATAAAGCCACTGAAAGCCCACACGACTGTCTTGCAGTTCATGATATAAAGTGCAGGCAAAATGCGCTTAAGATACCAAAATACTGCGACAGTTCTCTCTTATTGCTGGTTCTCCACCTTTCTGCTGGCTGTTACCTGCATAGCAGCTCTGATTTGGCAACATTGGCTACCTCGTTTCAGTAGCATTACTGAAAACCTACACAGCAATGCAAATACCTGGGTCCTGAAGAGTAAGGCACAATGCAAAACACACCAACAAATCAGTCCGAGAAGAAAAAAAAAAAATAACCACACACAATAAAACCAAGGCAGGATTAGAACATAAGTATGTTACGAGAGCAAGAAAATGGCCAAACAACCAGCTGTCTACAACATCCTGTCTACAGAAATAATTCCCTGACAGGTTGCTCTGCAACGTATTTATGACCATCATCCAGGTGCAAATCACAAACGCTAGCCCTGTTACAGAGTCTCTCTCCACACTCATTCCACAGTCTTGTTCCACCAGTCTCAGAACAGAAACTGGCTCAAACTCCCTGTTCCTGTCTTGGACAGGAACAAGGGAATCTCCTTTGGTCATCCACTGTTTCTGTGCTGAGGGTACTTTGGAGCCACACACAGCAAAACAAGCTGTCACACTTTGCAGCAACTGCTGTTGAAAATGAGTTCTCTTCAGGAGGTTTGATATGGAAGTAGGTCATGAGTTGCAACAAGCAGCTGTTTATGTTTCCTTAAGTGATTAGAAATTGTATTTGGAATCACTACAGCATAAAAAAAATAAATCTGGGTTTTCATGAGGAGTCTGACGGACACTGACAACAAGCCTGCTGAGCAGACTGGGTGGGAAGTGCTGCATGGTGTGACTGCAATTACAGCAAGGTAGCTACAGTGAATGAAGACTGTTTAAACAGCAGCAGATTTTTCTTAGTTTTAAGAGGTACACTTTTCTGTAGATCTAGTTCTGAGCCCAGCATGCATTTTCATTAAAGGTGCAATTTATAGCCTAGCTCTCTCTGTGTGCTCCAGTCACTCCTTCCCATTCTCCCATTTAGAACTTTCATTCATTTCAAGCCACATCTTTTCACATCAAGTAGTTCCTCAAACACAGCTCTCCCTCCAGCAACTGAACTGCAGTAATCTTATCCCTTTGAACACATCTGAGTCTGGAAATTCAGCCTCACTTGAATATGGCAACCAATAGGAAAAACACATATGCTCCACTATTAGAGCATGTTCCCATCTCTGACAACACAAGCGTTGCCCATCACGAGTTTAGACAGTTCTTCACAGATAAATGTCTGGAACATGAGCTTCTGCACTTCCAGCAACTTAATTGCCAGAAGACAGACCACACAGATCACAAAACTGAGTTGGACAGCCTTAGAACCGTGTTAAATTTTGACAGAAACAATAAGTTACCACATTTATGCATTTGCTTTATGATTCGTTTTGTGCTGTTAAACTGTTGCCAAAGACAAGCCTGCTACATACATCCTCTCATTCCTCCTTAATACCTTCAGGGATCCCAAGAACTGAGTCATCTTCGAAACATGCACTTGTACTTTACATATGGAGATCTTCAAAGACAGAAGATTTCTTCCCATATTCCTTGCACAACTTTCAGCAGTTGTACATTTCCTTTTCACGTCTGCGCTGATGACAGGGAGCAACATGCCAGTTTTCCCAGGAACAGAAATATACTGAAAAAGCTCTCACACCACTCACGAAGTTGTTACAGACCTAACTCTTCTTCCTATGTGAGATCAAAATATTTCACACACAGTAGTACATGAAAACAATGTAATTAAAAACATTCTTCAAAGTCCCTGTGTGCGCCAATCAGTATGGTATTCATATATTTGAACTACAGATCTCTTTTATACATCTGGGCATTTTTGTGCTTTCATCTTGTTTTAAGAACGTAGAAAACTTGGAGCTATTAATATATATTGCCAGGTGGCTCTGTTACCTCTCCAGCCTTTGAAGGTTATCGCAACTCCCACCTATTCTTCTCTCGCTTCACTCCCAAAAATTTGGCAGAAGCACAAGCATATTTTGTCACTGGTTACACTGGGAAATATTTATCATCACAGCACTGTCTCATCCTCTGACTCCAGTATTATGCAACTAGAAGTTCTTGCAGTGACCTTTTAAGTCATTAAGATGTTAAGATTTCGTCTGAAATACCTTCCAGATCCTGCATATCACTCTGTGCAAACAAAGTCCACATTGGAGGACACTGCTGACAATGCAGAACAGATCTGCATTTTCTTCCTAACAATTCTATCCATCCTTTAGGAATGGGACATGCCCAAAACCCAGTCTCCCACCAAACCAGAGACTCAGATGTCACCACAGGTGAACAACTTCAGCTCCTGGCTATTACTACTTGTTGAACTACTTCGTGGAAGGGGAGGAGTGTGTTGTATCAACTAGGGAATTCATGTTTTCCATGAGACAACACACCAGTCTCAAGCACTACCAGCCACCTACTAGACTGACGATATTACTTCAGTCTTACCTTGCCAAAGCATTATATGGAAACCAACACAGATTCATGCAAACACATCAGTATTATCACTGCCAAGACTGTGTGCCCTCCAGCCAAATTCTTCCTGCTTCATGTACACTCTCAATTGGTCAGCAAAGAGCAACTCCTTTAAAACTGGGGTTGTGGCTTCCGCGGCAGATATTAAACTCTGCATCATGAGCCATGGACCATTCTGCTGCTTCTTCTCATTATGTGCAAAGAAGGGGGCAAAGAACAGCAATATGTGGGAAAGAACTCCAGGATCTAGACAGCATAAAATCATTTTGGCATAAAATCATTTACAGGATTACTCTTGAAATATGAACCGCTCCCAAGTGTTCTGCAATTACCAAAGAAATAAACTGGGTAGATTATGTCAAACAACCAGATTAATACAACAAAATATAATTACTGACATGTAAACTGCTGGGTCTCGCTTCTAGGTTAAGTTTTCTGTAACTTTCACGTGAGTAAAAAATGTGGAATTGTATTTACTGAAAGCTGAAACATGTAAGGAAATGAAAAATCAGAAAGATCAACTGGAAAGGTCATTACTATTGTGCGGGGAAGGAACAAAATCATAAAAAAGTCCCATCATGATGAAACAAATCCCAGTACTGCATAAGGCCTGACACAGGGGCTCTTGGGAAATAGTTTGATCAGTGTTTCTTCCAGTTGCAGGTCTGGCATAATCAGCCTACAACATTTCAAGTGCCCCCGCCTTGGCCAGCAGGCTACAAGAGCTGACACAGATGACCAGGAAATAAGGCTGGATAACTTCAGTTAGCTCTGGTAAAAGGACTTGCCCTCCACACGCCCCCACCCCAGTCAATTCCTCCCTCTGGTAACCACGAAGAGCAGCAGATTCCGCAGTCAGCTGTGGGCATTCTGATGCTCAGTAACCACAGGCCCTGAGTCAGTCACCACACAGACGACGGACTGCCAGCAAGGGCAGCACCGGCACAGGCGTGGAGCTGTTCAGACAGGCAGCACACCCCTGATTCTAGAGCTCTGGCATCCCTTGGGGATGCTCAGCAGAAAGCACCCACGCATTTCATTGTTTTTCAGGGAAGTGAGCCAGAAAGGGCCTGCCTAACTCCTTCCACTCCAGGTTCCTATGGTGCAACAAGCTGCTGCTCTAGTCAGCCTAACCTCCAGCCTGTTCCTGAAGTAATCCAGAAGCATCAGAGAAATGAGATGGGGGGTAAATGAATTGCTTTGACTGTGGCTAGAACTGTGGGCAGCCCCCACCTGTCTCAGGGACCAGTTGCACAACCTCATTCTCCTCATGCCTTTGCAGAAGATCTCTTCCAAGGCCCATGGCACTGTGGTTTGGGAAGCAACCGCAGAAGTGCAAAATGAAATGCCTCTGTTTACTTAACTGAGGTGAATGAATAAAGAGGTTTGACTTCGAAAACTGCAATGTCCCAGAACCAGGAAACTTTTACTTGAGTGCACTCACAAATCACACCGCAGGTCACACCAGTATAGCAGGAATTTGCAACTGTTTACCTCAAGAAGAATTCAACGTATTTTAGTGTATTGAGAGTAATTAGTTTTCTGCTTTGCTTTCAGCCTGCCATCATGATTAGTGTCCTTGAAGAATATATTAAAGATATTTTTAAAAGAGATAAAACTAAAATACTTCTCTGTAATCAATAAATATGCTGTGTGATTTCTTTCAATTTAGGATTCAGAAAAAACACTTGAAAACCATTTTGGGACTACCAATACATAAAAACTGCCCTTGATAAAGGTAAACTTTTAAGACAAAAATCAGCACTGATTCACGAGGGAATTCTTTTAGTTCTAAGACAAAGCAGCCAAGTAGCTACTAATTTTTTTTTTATTTCCTCTATGTGTTCAGTATTCAAATGCACTTGTTTCAGCCCTTCTTGGGCTCCATAGGTACACGTCAGCAGCACTGAAATGATGGCACGCTTGACACCAAAAAAGTAACCTGCTTTTTTGTAGGTTTTTTTCTTTTCCCCTTCTCTTTTAAACAAAGTATGGCAACAATTTGATAGCCAAGCAGTGCTTTGCCCTCCTGAACCCTGGCAATGACCCAGAGGATTTAGACTCTAGAGCTAATCACAAGTCTGGCTGTGGCCATTTCCCATGACATAGCTGAAATTCTCCAAAGCTTGCCCTCTAAACTTCACTAGCCACACCACACTGAAACTATTTGCTGTATCCTTAGGCTGTCAATCACCACACTCAGCCCCTAGACTCTCTGCTGCCACAGCACAGCCCCCTTTGGCCCGCAGCATCAGGGCTGCAAACCTTCTACACATACCATTGACCCGTAATCAGAAGAAAAAACTCTCCTGGCGAAGCAGCTTCTTCTGCAGAGCTGCTTTCGAACTGCAGAGTTGCAGTAGAAGTAGCAGGTGGTCTTATCTGACACACACTTTTTAAAAGGAAACCAAACATTTTATTTTGAAACAAAACTAAAAAAAAACCTTGTATTCTCTGCACATACTTTTTTTTTTATTTCTATCTCAAGTTCATAAATCTGAGACCTGTTTCTATTCAACAGCCTGGCTGCCATCCCAGGTTCACCTAACCTACCACACGTTCTCTTCAGTGGTAGATAAAAATATCTCTGATGTGTTTTACTCTTTCCTATTAATATCAGAAACCATGGGAAACATACAATCCACTTTTTGACCTGTCCATATTTTTCTATTATCTGATAAGAACTATTCAAAGTTGTTTAGATCACTGATTCAGGTTTCACTGTTTTAAATTCCATGACTTCTCAAGGCAAGGCACAACTAAACCCTTTATTTCCTATGGATATACTGAGAGATTATTTAAGCACTGTATAGAAGTTAGGCTTGCAACTGATGAAAAACCATCAGTACCTTCAGTAACAGGAATGATCTCAATACAGTCTGTTTAAAATTTCATTATTCTTCAACAATTTAAGAGATTTCAAGTAGTGTCTGATTTTCCTAACGTTCCCATTAAAAACCTGCATCAGAAATTTCTAAGCCTCCAAAACCTTGCATTCAACTCCCAGCTATCTCAATAGTTATCTATAAAATATCCCAATAATTTAACAGTCCCAGGGCAAACGGTAGCTTGTGATGCTTTAATCAAAGCTACAATACTGTGCATATTTATAATGTGCTTTGGCTGTTGCACTGCACACTGATTTTTTTAAATACATTTTCTTGAAAACAGTCTGAATGTCTACAGTAAGAAAGGGTTTCAAAGAGCATCAGCACTACATGCAACATCAGTGAGGGGGAAACAAGGCAACTCCTAAGAGGGGCAGTAAAATACATGCATATGTGAAGTGCCATCGCACAAAGACATCTGGCTACCTAAATAAAAATAATAAACCACAAACTCTTAATACCAGTTCTATCTAACAATAAACTAATTGACACAAAGTTATTAAAAATCCCATCCAATCCTTCGAAACACTAGCCATTTAAATCACAGGCTTACTTCAACAACTAAAAATTCCCATCAGGACACCCTCTTGCTCAACACATTGCAAAATTCTTTGCCCTTATCTGGTAACTCTTTGCCTTGTTACCTGATAATTAATATTTGCCAACATGACCTTAAAAATCAGTCCAAGCACTCAACTCCTAGTTCCTGAAGAAACAGTTTTTCCATGCAAGATTTTTCTCTTCCTAAGCAATGAAATGCTGAGCAGAATGTGCAGCCAGGGTGGGCAGACAGCTACATCCGAGTCAGTACAACACCACGGGATTCAATATGCAAGTCGAAATGCACCTCTACACAGCGGTAGCATTTAAGCCCTAGTTGTTCTTCTGAGTGCGTATATTTTGAACATGGACTCCAAGCTGTGTAAAGCCAGCAATATAAAACAATTTATTTTTTTTTTTTTTACATTGTCTGGATTGGGATTTTCCTTTGTTTGACGGGTTAGGGCTTTTTAACAGTCTCTTCATAAACGTTTTAGAACTACTACACATCTTCTCCAATTATTATAATGATACCATTTATTGCTATTTTTTTATTTCAGGTAGTTAAATAATGCATGCTTTCATAGCAACTTTACAGCATGACACACAAACATGGAATTGCAGTAAATCAGCAGGGGCTACCCCAGACAAGTAATAATGCAAATTTGCACTATATGGAGCCTTCCCCTCAGACATCCAGCATGCCCCTGACCTGGCTCCTACTGGCAAGCATTTCGTTTGAAGACACCAGAACTGCAATACAAGAATAAAACCACTGCTGCAAGGTCCTCTTGGGAGTGCCTCTTCCAGGATGTCAGAGCCTGAGTCTGCCCACTGTATCCAGGGTATGAATCCCTCCTTCACCCTCTTAATATTTTTACATCCACGTACAAACAAAATAAAAGCTACCAATTTTTTCATACCTACATAAAAACCTGGAAAAAAGAGCCCCATTTCCCCTAAAAAGTCTCTAAGCATATTATTTACTAAGCGTTGACAGTTGATGAAAAGCAGAAAATGCATCACCTATACTTTTACTCCAACACTAAAGTGCATTAGGGGTAATTCAAAGGAAATAAGAGCATTGCACCTCAGATGCCATTTCTAGATTTTCTCTAATGAATTATAACTCTTCAGGTGGTCATATATTTTAAGTAATGCTTAAATTACTATTTTCAATAAGCATCACAGCTGCATGTGAAAAACTGGAATGCATGGAATCATTAAAAGTTATTTGGTAAAATAATCTCAGAAAACTATCTGAAATCCCTTCAATATTCTTACCTTATTCTTTACTTGGTAACTTTGCTCATCCACTGACCAATCCAGTTCATGGCATAGGCATAATTTTGTAGTAGCTGAAAACGTGCCTGAAATTCAGCATAACCCAGTGGACATTAAGATAACATCTCCTTTTAACCATCCTTTTAAAATAGTTGGGATTTTTAAGCAATCTAAATACACTGCTGACATTGTAGTAACATTACCTTAGAGGCTGTTTGGAAATAAATTTGAAAATTAAATCAAGATCATCAGATTAAGATCAGAAACAGAACAATGCTGTTTCTGTAGGTGCAACCTGAAACTAACTTAATATTGAAGAACATACCTTTTGAATGTAAATGATAACGTGAGGCTGAGACCAATTTGCCCCTCTTAAATTTTACCCTTCGATTGGCACACAGAAATGCCACAGCAGAACTATGCACCTCGGTAGATTCAGGTGTGTGTTCTCTGGTAAACCCTACATGCTCATGTTGTTGAAACAGCCACAAGCATCCAGACTGCGGCCAGGAACTGAAATGGGCCAGTAGCCAACCTGCAGCTGCCATCTTCACCACAAGACAGGCTACAGCTTCTTTGAGCAGTATCAATCCCAAACAGCATCCCTCTGGGCATCTCATCACTTTTACTCATTTACAACGTAGGAAAATATGGGTCCTCCGGATAAAAAAAATAGAAACAAACTGAAAACATCTGCCCCCATAGAAACACTTGGAGGCTTCAAGCCACATGAATTCTGAAAAGGCTCTCAGGAAGGGCATGATATGAACCAACTATACTAAACTTTGTCTATTTTTTGTTGCTGTTCTTTTTATTAGGGTTTTCTATGAGAAATTGGGAAGCACCTATATGTATCTGTTGTATAGTAATCCTGACACAGCCTTTGTGTTTTTAAAAGCAGAGCAGAAGCAGGTCACATGCAGGAAAGGATCTAGCAAATAACTGCCTCCCACAATAAAATATGACAAGATAAAGTGTAAAAATACTGAACACTGCAGCACATCCTACCTCTGGAAAGGTTACCAAAGCCAACATTACAAGCAGATCTGAACAGCACAATTTAGGGTAGGAGATAGCTAAAAATTATTTTCTTTAGCAGCAGTTCATCAATTCTGGCTCATGCTGACTTCCAATTTTTGTGGGAGTTGAGAACCCTCATCTCACACTCCTGCAAAATCCTGCTGATGAGTGCAATCTTGCACCTCTTCGGCACAGTATCTTCCAGCACCCACAAAAATCCTGTCTACTACATTTAATCTTTACTTTGGATTAGGAGGTGAGAAAATATAAAGAACAAAAAAAAAAAGGAAATACCCACAATCTTGTACACCATCCACAGTAACTGCCAAACCTTGAACCAGCTAAAAGCTTCCTAAGCTAGCAACAAATACTACAAATCATATATATAAACCACAGAATACTTCAGTTTGTAAGGCACCTCCAAAGGTCCTATGGTTCAACTCGCCACTCAAAAGCATGGCCAGCTTCCAAGATAGACCAAGTTAATATGCCCCATTCTTTCTGAAATGACAGTAAGAAAACCAGAAACAGAAGAAAAAATATCTTTCTACAGGAAAAAGAAACAAATGAGCCTGCTCGTGTAACACTACGTATGAAAGCCCTCAAAACTGGGCACAGAGATGGGGAAGAAGCCCTAAGCAACTCAGTGACTTCTGACTCCAGACAAGCCACTACATTTCTACACGTAATCCCCATAAACTGTAGAGATGAAGTTAGTTGTGTTCCGTGGAACAAAACCAGTCATGTTGCAAAAGTGCAGTTAAAAATTATCCAGCAGTATTGTCACTTCCTATTTTGCTCAGCAGAAATTTTCAGTGTAGTCACCAATCCCTCTACCATCCCTAGCACTCCTCTAGCATTTGAATGCTCACTGCTAACTGCAAGAGCTTGTTTTAGAATAAATATCTGAAAATTTCATAGACAAAAATTGCTTTCCCACAGTATTTAACCACGTCATCCTTGCAGGTCACCTTATGTAAAGGAGCTGTCAGGCTGAACACTTAAAGAACAGCTTCCTTTGGCATTCTTCCTTCTAAACTGACATTCAAACACTGGTGTACACACAAACAGCTATGGAAATTCTCTACTAACGGAACTATTTTGTTATCTTTTGGGACAAGGCTAGAGCCTTAAGTCCTCTGTTTTCCATACATCTTGGGATGCTCAGTGTTCCTTAAAGGAATGGAGAAATCCCTTGACCATTTTCGTTTCATTATTTTGTAAAGAAGGATTTTACAAAGTGAATTAAGAGATTAAAAAAAGACTAGAAATAACTCTCACCTTTTAAAGGTGTATCAGTTACACTTTCTGTACAGCTGTATTTATTTACATACCCAATTTAGAAACATTAACTAGAAAACTTAAAATAATCTAGCTCATATTTTTGCAAAATCAGACAACAGCCACCAGGCCAGTTGTAAGCCACTGCTATCCACAGGACAGACAGCCTAGCGACTGGTTCTTTATTCATGCCCTTAGACACAATGAAATCGGTTTACCTCATTAAAGGACAGCAGGAATGAGCTGCAGCTACAAGAGGGAGGTGGTCCTCATTTTTAAACACTCCCCATGTCAGTTGGGAAAAAGTAACAAGCAGCGAAGAAAAATAATTCCCTCCAGGCAATTGAAATACCAGTTTTGAAAATAAAATAGGGAAAAACTCAAGGCCAGTAAAAAGAAATATTGTTTTCCTTTGAAGTTCACCACCAACTGGGGCAAGTGGCATGTTGCAATCCCCAGGCTTATGGGAAATTTGTTTCCTGTCATTTCAGGAAAAAAAAAAAATACCCTTACTGCTATGGTCCCTCTGGAGCCTGTAATCACTGATGCATATAAATTACACTTTATCAAAATATTTGACAAACGTTGCCTTGAAAGTCAAAATTACACAGTCTACCTGAGCACTGTTAGTTTAATTCTGGTCTTACTACAGGAAGGACCAGTTGAAATGGAAATGCTGTACCACACACGTGCATTTCCCAGTCATAAAACTAATCTGAGAGCGAACGATGGGGTTTCACTAGATCATGATAATGCCTTGAGGCGAGTCATTGCCATCTGGGGCAACAGTCTCACTCGGGCACGGATGTGCTGCTACCTCTTCCCAATAAACCCAGTAAAAGGGCATTGCTAGATTTGTGTTCTATTGCAGCCAATCTTACTGCAAAACAAAATCCTGGGACTGGTATTTCAAGTGTAGTCACTGGCAGTCATGTAAGTATTTAATACACCAGAAGAAATATGAGACTTCTAGAGTAAAGGAAGGGAAATGGTTCAAGTGAAGTACCACCTACTGACCAGCAAGGACCCAGATCAAGTAACACCAAGATCAGACACTGCAACAGCTGCCACTTGCAGAGAAAAAGCTGAAGTGCTAACAAAAACTTACCACAGTATCCCATCAGCTCTGCTCACAATACAGGAACATAAGGCATAGGGTCAATCAAGCAATTATTGGGAAAACATTCAATAGGATGGTATGGGAACAAGTGACTCAAGGAGAACCAGTAACAACCCCATTCTAACCCTTTCAAAAGTACAGTTAACATGTGCATACCTTACTTGGAGAAAAATCAGTTTCAGGTTTGGAGACTGATAAAGTTTTAGCACACTCAGCAGCCTTCTCTACTTCCAGTGGTACAGAAGAGACCTGGAGGTAGGACTGTCCCAGTTATGATTGTCAGGATAATAGGTGGTTCTACTCACATGACTGCGTGGTATGATACAAGATTATTCACTCCACAATATAAACTACCTGCATAAGCAGAAAATCTGAGTTCATACTGGATGCCTTATTTTCCAACACTTTTCACCTCACAGTTCACTAGCCATTGACATTGTAACTTGCATGTAACCCACTTAAAATATTCAACTTAACAGTCTTTCATCTAGGAGTAGGAATGAAGTAAATCCATGTCAGCTGTTTCCTGAAGAAAATCTTTGTCAGGTAAGTCTTTAGTAGCAGCCCACCATGGTATTTAATAGAGCAAAGCAAAAGACAGGTACTTAATTTCAAACATGCTTTGTTCAACTATTTCAACAGTGTTTGCATTTTCATTGTAGAAAGTCTCAAACTTCAACAGTGGCCATTACTGTACCTTTGAATAACCCCAGTAAGTCCCAGAGGCGTACAGAAGGAAAGCATGCTAGAAGTCTGCTCATGGACTTCTTACAACACCAAGTGCTATAAGCCTCTGCTTTCGGTACGGTACGCCGAGTTAAGCAATAAAAGCAGCACAAAGGCACACCTTGTACAACCCCCCTTAGTCATAAGAGCAAGATGATAATAAACCGCCTTTGCCAATCTATTCTTGTAGCACCATAACATTTAATGACATGCACAAGTTATTTTAATTTTGTTTCATAAATTGTTTCTACTCTTATAAGTTTTACAAGGTAGACTGCACTTGAGACATGAAACTGCATCAGACTCTAGATCAAATACCTTCTGGTTCAGCTCCACGGTGACCCTTTTGACAGGCACGCATATGCCTCAGGCTACAAACCCATGGCTTCTCTCAACTGAAGGAGATTTGAATCCTAATGAAATCCTGGATCATTTACGACTGTGTTTCAAAAGCAAACGTAGTACATGTAAAAGTAATAGAAGTATTCATTTTGGTGACCTTTAAGTGTCTGAAATACTTTAAACAGGCATGCCCTATTACCCCTGCGTAACAGATTGAAAAGTTCCAGAAAGCCTAACTTAAGCTTCCCATTGTACACACTACAGACCCGAAGAAGAAAACCAAATGAGAACTAAAGCATTCGGTCTTGCATCATTTTGCCCACAATAACCTTAGCTCACGGGGCACTTGGAATGAACAACAAATCTCCACAGGTAAAGCTAAGGTCTGCTGCTGTGAAACATCAAGCAGCAGATCTAACTGCCAGAAAACTGGAGCTGGGAAAGGGGTTTTTGTTTTGAAAATCGCTGAGCAAAATCATGAAGCGCTGAGAATTTAACCCTGGAGAGCAAGAACCACATGCCCCGACTTCTGCTACCCTTTTGCACACCAAAAGAAACTCTCCTGACTTGCAAAGTGCTTCCGAACTATTTGAAAGTGCTTTTACAAGGCAATGAATGTAAACTAAGCTTCAACCTCAGGATGACAGTCTACTATGGGAAATAATGGAAATATTAACATGACCAGTATTATATTTTTCCTGTTATGCAGATGAGCTGTCTGTGCTTCAGGTCACTAGTGAGATCTTCCTACATTGACCTTCTGTAACGAAACAGCCTCAAGTATAAAAATAATTCTCAGCACTCCTATTCTATTCTACTGTTCCCTAAAACAAGAAAGTTACATTTATTCTGCCGTTTCTCCTGATTGCAGTAATAAAAATTTACAAGTGAATTTGCCACTGCTCACCAGCCAGGATGCTGGCAGTTCTGGTCCACTTACTAAACAGCATTGGGCAAAACACTTGGCAGCTCCTTTCAGTGGTACCCCCAGTGGGGAAGAAGTAAAAAGTACATATGAATTAACCAATTAAAAGGGAGTTTAAAACTAAGAAAAGCAATATGCATACAGTAATAAATTACGTGCAAGTAGAGCACGTTGTGCTGACATTTGCAGACTGGCTCTAGTAGGAAGGCCAGAAAGCCACATTAACCAAGCAAATGCAGTGAACCTGATCTGGACAAACTTGGAGCATGCACAGTCGGACTAACAGGGCTATTCCATTTTCAGAAAAGGAACAGCCTATAAACCATCAGCTCACAACACCTACAGTAATAATATACTGGCAGGTATAACCTAACTGTTCTCTGGCTGCATCTACCCTGACTGTATCCACTCTGCAGCAGCCCCCAGCCACAGCGTCTCCCCAGCCTCACCATCAGCACAAAGCAAACCAGAGGAACCCAAACACAACACTAAGAAGCTGCAACACTCAAACTGGTACTGACAGAAGCAAGGAAGAGTTCTGTAGATTAATGTAGGAAAATGGTAAGCCAATAATGCCCACCCACAAATAATGTATTTTGAGAACTCTAATAGCTCTCAGTCATGTCAAAGCCACCATAACAAGAATGAGTCACTGTTTTTTTCCCCCAGTTTTAACTTGTCACTCTAAACACAGAAGTTTAAGCCTGATAAAAAGGATGCCCTTCAGAACTGGCAGAGCATACACGACCACCCTCAGAAACCATGTCTCCAGCTCTCTAGGCGATGATTAACCGTGGAGTCTTGATCAAGTTGGCTGTGCTGTAACTCGCTTCAAGTAGCAATGTAGTCTGTGGAAGTTCAGAAAAGCCTAATTTTGTTAAACATCTCCAGGATGCTCTCAAATATGTTGGCTCTGGAGAAGAGAATAAACTCTGTCTAACTCAAAGTGAATACAAAGTCAGCAATCTGTGAGATCCTTCTTTCTAGAAAGAGAACAAACAATTGTAACAATATTCCGTTTTTTGATACTAAAAATAACAATTTTAAGAAGCACCAGAAACTATTTACAACAGCTCTGCTTATGTCAAGTCCAGTGCCGGACTTTGTAATTTACAAGGCTACTATTGGCATCAGTAAAATAAACTAAGCATTTTCCAGTCCAAGACTGCATTGAACAGACAATAACAGTATCATCACCTTTGCTATCTCTGAAATATGTCATTTCAAACCAGAAATTGTTAGAGTGCACTTGAATAAAAATTCCATTCAGGAAAACTAACATCCAGCAGCATGGCTCAGACCACCAAATAACTTAGTGGCGTATTAATCTCACAAATTGAAAGCTTCCTCATTTTTTGACCTGAACACCAACCAAAAAAAAAAATCATGTTGCCTTTCTAATTACACTAGGGGAAAAAAAGAGTGAAAATGAAGGGCAGTAGTTACTTTACTTAACTTCTTTCCATAGCAGACTCCTGCTTAATCTGCATGTGTGGGGTTTCTCCTGGCAATGCGTTATCTTTTGCCACAAAGTAACTTAAAGAGCTTAGCTACAAGATGACCTGATCACAGAAGTTGGCAAAAGATAATGCCTTTGAAGAAGGGGCCACTGAAACCCAGAAACAATTTTCCCAGAGTGCACTTTCTTCTCCAACCATGCCTATTCCTCCCTAAGGGGGGAAACAAGACATCTGCACAGTATAATTTTCAATAACCAGTTTTACACACAGGAAAAAGTAGCACTGAGGAGGGAGCCTTCTGGCTCCTTGATACATCTTGATTCGTTTTTTTTACTCTCACAATAATCAAAAGATCTTGTATTAGTATTTTTAAACATTACTCTTCTCTGCTACTTTAGACAGGAAAAAAATCCTTAGACTCTCGAAATAAAACTGGTCTACTTATATTTAAAAATTACTTTATATATTATTTACAACTAAAGCCAAAAAGATATAAAATGACTCCAGCCTGATAAATGGTGTAAATGTCATCCAGCTATCTGCAGCACAAACCTCTGACCTCATGCGCATCTTTCTCAAGCCAGAAGTGCACCCTAGAGACCAGCAAACACTTACTGTAATTATTTACTGTCTTCTGAAAAGACCTGCTGTGATCTATACACAGTAAAACTCCAATTATTGGATGTGGATAAAACCACAAAAACACACTGTTACAAGCTCATGCTATTTTGTCATGGCAACACCATAACTCAAACTCATGTAAGAATTGAATTGTCAGGACCCTGCTTTAATGTGAAACGATAATGGAGCCCTAAGTCAGCAATCTGTGAGATCCTTCTTTCTAGAAAGAGAACAAACAAAAGTATAGAGGACGCTAAGAAAATTTATGATCTGGTTGCTTCTGATGGCATCCGTGAGATAAAAGACTGTGACTGAGATCGGGAGTCGTGATTTGATACTCGGAGCTTGCTAAGGCTCAGGCTGGAAAGGAGGGTTTACAAGTGACAGGTCTAGTAAGGCTTTCAGCAGCAAATTCTTGGCAAATCATACACATCTGAAACAACCTCCCAGCTACAATAAACATCTCAGCTATAAATGCACTCAGAGGAAAGCAGACATGGGTAAAATCTAACACACTACACTTGTCAAATTCAAACCAGGAGACAATGACTTTCCAGGGCCAACTTCTGCCTGCAGACAGAGTGTGCAGTAGAATGACATAATATCGCACACTTGATCTAGAGGTACACCTTTCTGTTTAACAAACTCACCTTCCCAAGTAAATCAGTAACTACAGAATTTCAATGACTCCTACTCAGATCTAATGAAATTACTTACTCAAAATCAAATGTACACACTGCACAGTCACTAAAACCATAAGGAAGCAGACAAATCAGGAGAAGAGATGGCAAATCTTAACGTGCAAAGGTAAATGTAAAAGCCAGGACTGGTAAACCATTAAGCAGGCTACATACGTTTTCAGTATCAAATAAATTTATCATAAAATTGCTTATTTTATGCACATCCACACGATAATACACATTTCTCAGCAGCATGGTCAACGCATTGAAAGTACAGGATAAGCCACTACTCCTGGGCAGTTTTCATGTGACTTTAGCACCTAGCTCCAGGAGAACAATTAAGCAATGAAGAAAAACCAGAAAAATTATTAAAACTTTGCCTGAGAAGTCTTCAAAAAACATTTGGTGTGTTTTGGATGTGTTGCTGCATGTGCTCACTTCCTTGTTTCTAATCTACCTTTAAAAAAAATTATTGACAACACAGGTCTAACAGATGTTCAGTTGAAAGTAGTAAAATAAAAATGATCAGAAAAACACAATTTAAATATCATTACAAATGACACTGGATCAATGCAAGTTAAAGTGCCATGTATTATCCTCCTTTATCCTTCTGAAAGCAGCAGTTATAAATGGCAGCAGATGCCAGAAAATTCCTGACAGCCATTAACCTGAAGGAAGAGCACAAAGCAGGGCTTTGAGCACAGGATTCCTCACATCATTTGAGCAGTTCCCTAAGTAGCCCCTTTTCCCAATTGATTCTCTTCCTTACTCTATCTCCCAACACTCAAGTGATCCATTTCCCTTCACAATTCGTTTCAGTGAAGCATTACCTAATTAACGTCGGAGTAGCACTTAAAAAGGCAAAACATAAATACTGATAGTCACCGATTATCACTGACTGTCACTAATGTTACCCTGGGAAACATTAACTTCCAATTAAGAGCTACACATAATTAGGAAACTATTAGACTTGCTATAAAAATCTTACATGTTCATGACTGAAGTTGCACGATCTCAAGCTAAGAAATCAAACACTACCATCCAAGCTTTGTTTGCAATACATTTAATGCAAAATGTTTCTCTCTGAAACTCAGTTTGCTGCACTACACAAGTGATTTGGCACAACATATTGTACACATATGCAAATAACTGGTTTCCTGTTTCTTCCTGAACATAAAGGAATGCTTTTTTACTGTGAGGATGACTGAGCACTGGTACAGGTTATCCAGGAGGGCTGTGGAAATACTATTCCTGGAGATATTTGAAAGCCCTTAGGACTTGATCACCACTCTGCTCTAGGTGATCCTGCTTTAGCAAGGGATGGCAGGACAAGATGACTTCCAACAATGCCATCCAACTTCAACCACTCTGATTCTCTTTGAGCAGAACATTGCCTCTTTTTAAGGCTACTCACCAAATTTGTATCTTATGCCACAAGCAGTAACCCACCATTACCACCCATCTATCAACCACCTTTCAAAATATTCCACTAAACAAGAAGTAAAGCAGTTCTGCTAAGCCAGCCTAATGACAAGCCTCCCTGAGCTACAGGCACAGCACATCAACAGCAATGTTTTACAATGGCTGTTCCTGATATTAACAGTCGGTTCCAATGCATTTAAACAAATACTTGGGCTACAATATCTCCATTCTGTTCATCATGTTAACCTCCTTTGCAATTATTTGAGCTGAATAGATAAAACACTGGAACATGCGTAACTACAAAGTTTCAAGACCTTGAGATTTAGAAAGTACTGTGGCACTTTGTGGCACGCACAGACACAAAGAGGTTTTGTGTGAGAGTTCGGGATGCCAGGGTTCTGCTCACAAACCAGTGTTCAGCTTTAGTCTGAATTCTAGATTGTTATACAACCCAAAAAACTAAACTACTTCATTTCAGAGCGCAGGAATGTTGCCATTAATAAGACAATTTTGATCTCAGACTGCAGTATCTTTAGTTTTCCAGAGCATGGTTTGTTTTGTCAAGTGACAACTACAACAGTTCATTAAAAGTGAATAACGTTCCATGGCTGTAAATTGGGTGGAGCCATTAATTCTCACTGCAAGACTTGATTTTAAAGCACTTCTTGAAGGTTGGGGTTTTTTTCCATCCACACAAAGGATCTTCACCTTGATTAGGTAGTCATTGGCTTTGATATGCAAGTTTCAACAATGCAACAGACAGTTTGTTCCATGTTGCGGTGGCTGGAGCAGAGTGAGGGTGTTTCCCCCTTTTGTTTTGATTTTGAAGATATTAAAGGATCTCACGGACCAGTGGCACACTTGGCGTTCAGTAAAAAGCAGGTGTATTTTATACACCAAGCCCCAGACACAAAGGAAACTCAGGATTTCAACATGCGCAAAGCTCTGTTTGCAAATTTTGCCAATAAATTTCACAGGTGGTTTTGGATATTAGAAATTAGTTACCCTGGAATCAAAACCTGATTTTGTAGCCATTAAATTATGTGGTCAAGTTTAATATACTTTATCTTGTGCATTTTATCACTTGGATTAAGATTAATAGTACCTTTTTCTCTATGGCTAGAGACTAGTCAGTATCTGAAAGTGCAGGAGGAGTATCTTTGTTTCCCTTAATTTATTAGAAGTGCCTTTCCCTTGTTTCAGTTCTCATTACAAGTGCCTGCAGTTTGAATTATTCAATACTTAATTATTTATTACAGATAAAGCATTTAAGAAGCTTTAAAACCTAGGAAACTGAGGCAACAGAGCAATGGCAAACATTTCCACTAAAGAATCCAATCAAGGGTTCATTCACCAAGCAACTTAAAACTCTTATCTAAACCAAAGCAAACATAATCCATGAGTCTCAGAGCCACTCTTCCCAGAGGAAAAGGCTCAAAACCTTAAGAGAAATTTGTTTTGTGGGACATTACACATTCCATCGAAAGTTTATTTCCCTATATATATATTCCTGCTTCTAATATCAACCAGATGTGACAATGAAGTCTAGGCAGCACTGTAAAAGCAGCAAGGATATCCTGTAGTTCAGCATTTAGAGAAAAAAAAAGGCAAAATTACCTGAAGTTTAAGTGATTGATTGAGGAAGTAGTTAGAATCTGAGAAGTATTTGAAATTAAATTTTATTAGTTATCAGAAAGACTTCATTTCAGTGAACATGCAATGCCCTGACATAAGCACACTACAGTGGTGAGGAAGGAAACCCCCAGGGACAACAAGCACTGCTGTCTCAAGCTATGCCCACAGCGTGCACACAAAACAGGAGAACCACCCAACATTGCCCAATAGGTTTGGTCTCCAGCTTTTCACGAACATCACAAGAAGAAAAACATTCTACGTTTAAATTTCCAGCAAGAACAAGACTGAAAAGATTCTTCTAACACTGAACTACATAAAGCTTGTTCCTCCAGCCAACTCACAGGTAGATTTCAGCCCAGCTCACAGAACACTGAGAAAAGTCTTGACATTTGTTTTGCAAGCTTTAGCCATTCCTGAAGTTTGAACAGGTCTTCCCTGGGACCCTCCAGCACATAAAACGCCTGCATGTTTAAGCAAGTCAGCCACTCCGTCTCCACCAAGTTCTATTAATGATAGTAAATATGCACAACACTCACACCAGTATCAAGCTATCAAACTTAAAAGGTCACCTTTCAGTTCAGTTTTAAACGGTAAAAAAATTTGCTTTGGACCTTCATTAACAAACGTGAGGCTCTCAGAGTTCATTGCACGCCTGGTAAACAGAGCAGCTCTAAGACCCACTGCCAAATTCATCTCTATGTGAACAAAATTATTCATTATCAACAAATAAAGCCAAATTTTACATCTTGGGCATACTGCTTGGCAATATTCAGTTCTTAATGTTTAGCATCATTTCGAGCTGTAGCAAGCTCACACCGTTAATATGCTCTATGTTGAGCTTTCTAGTTTATCAGGATTATAAATATTACAAAGAGAATAAAATCCTCTCCTAATAGCTTAAGAGCCCGGAGCCTTCAGTTTGAAAATATAGCAGCAGAAATAGTATACCTATATCATGGACATTGAAACTTAATATCAGTATTAGCTACACTTTTTAATGTTCATTTTAATTCATTCCACATAAATTCCACAGGGTATACATCACCCATGTGTCAGTCCCTCTTATCATTTTTTGCTTTACTCTTTTTATTCCCTTTCATCACTTTCTCAGCTATGCTTTCTTCTCGGAAGCCCAGGTCAGAAAAGCTGCAGGAGAGGTACACAAGCATCATACCTCTTCAGTGAAGCATTTCACCCAGCCAGCCAGTTGTGAACAAAGTAGCCTGGATTCAAGACAAGTCATAACGCAAGTGAGAAAGAAAAACTCCAAAATCTACTGTCAGTAGGACCAAGGCAGTAACAAAAAAAAAAAAGGTCATCATCTCACACACACTTCAATTTTTCCTCAAAGTATTTAAAGGCAAGTTATACACATGTGCATGTATTTTTAGAAATTCTAATGGGCAGCAAATTTCTTGGGTTTGTTCTTTCCCATCGCAGAAAGCCATATACAACCAAACTGCATTTGGAACCATAACAGTTCACTTAACTAAGATTTATTTACTTGAAATACACACTATATTTATATAACATTTGTATCTTCAAAAGAGCGAGCAAGTTTCCACTGCCAAACAGTGCTAAAATGATCTATCTAAAGCACTATTAAACAGTAAGCAAGACTTTGAATGAACGTCAGTGAATAAAGACAAATGTTTCAACAAGATCCATTGGGAAGCATTACAGAACACAGCATTCAGATTAATCTTGCTATTTTATCTATTTTTATTACAATCTTTATATTTTAAAGCAAAATTATTACCCTTGTTGTTAAGGACTATAATGTATCATTATTACATGAGCTACTACAAAATAGACACGCTGCTACTGAAAAGCTTCAATAACTTTCACTTAGTTTCTTAGTACAAAGTTCCTTAAGACAGACAAACACACGTTAACACCACACACAAGCTTCCCTTAAAACCACAAATTACTCAAAGTTCATTCCAGCCTCGTGATCGCTTTGCACATCCTGGGCACTCAGAGGAAGCTTTTACATATTAAACCAGAATGTGTGTTACTGGATATATATAAACTTCATAAAATTTATCTTTAAAGCATCAGCATTTCCTCAGATAACCAACCTATGTGAAACAACTCTTATGAAATAAATACAGCTGACATCTTCTGGAGACCAGGTAAGGGTATCTGTAATAAACTATGAGCTTGCACTTCATACTCAAGAGGCGTTTCAAGATATATAAATTTCAAAAACATGCAAAGAATATTAAGGACTACACTCAAATCACACAACCCTAGCAAACCCATCAAGCAAGTATTTTTAGTGCATTCAAATGCTATTAAAAAGCTTCCAAAAACAAGTCCAACCAAGATTTTTCAAGTAGATTTTAAGACTAATAGCTATAGTTTGCACTTACTGATGCATACATAGTTTTGTTTTTTTAAACTCTATAACAATGTTACTCATACAATTTTTCATGAGCAAGTTTGGACAATAAGAAAGTTCATTACATAAGTTGTCCAAAACTGTGTCAAAAAAAACAAAAACCACACAACACACAATAGTGTTCATTTTGCCCGCTTTTAAAACATCAACAAAGAGCCTACTTGTTTAAATAGTCAACTGATGAAAAAAATTCATCTTCACCATCTGCTTTGCATGTCCACAGGAAGAAAAATTTACTGCACTGCCTAAATGGTTTGTTTAGTGGCATATAGAGATATTACAACAATTATAAAAACTCCACAAGGATGTAGCAACTTTTGAGCCATCCTGTAGTACCTTGGCAATTTCACTAGCTAAACCCTAAGTGTTGCTATCTGGTCGGCCATAAACAAAGTCAAGCATAAGCCCCTTCCCACCGTTTAACCATACAGCACATCTTGCAAAGAGACAGTCTGGACCACGAGTTTAACTTGGCCAGAATCTAGAAAGTCACTTCAAACAGCTTTTAACTGCTCCTTGAAAAAGGCAACTGATTCTTTTCTTGATATCAACTCTGGAGGCACCTGCTCATCCATTTTACTTCTATTCACTTTTGATATTTTTTTTTTAATTTATACATCATCTAGTCATTGTGCTAACACCACTCTCTACCTCCCTGCAACAACAACAACTAATGATGCCAAGCTCATTTGTCTTTTCTTGCCATTCAAACTGGCCAAACAGCTCATAACATGGTTTTTAGAGTGCAAGGAGATAACTCTTCACCCCTCCGTATTTCCTCATCTTCCTCAGTGACAAAGCAGCAGCCATAACTTTGCTGCTCTGCCTGACAATGACTTAACTTAGCTAAAAAGATAATTTTTAACACTAAGTTAACAGTTTGTATGATGTCAACATGGGAATTTTAAAAAGAGTACACAGTCTCTCTGTGGACACCTAGGCTATAACGGATAGGAGCAGTGGCAACCTCTCACAGTGTCTAACTCTACAAACAGGTCTGAAAATAATTCACATTGAAGTCATCATGGGGAATATATAAGAATAGAAAAAAATGGTGGCTTATTTGCCCTTTGATATTTATGCTCTACTGAATTATAACGACATATATGCAAACGCAACACATCTTAAGAAGCCTTACTATCAAGCAGTTCTCACAGCTCAAAAATTCAACCTCACCACAGCCAAAACAAAGATGCAAATCTGTATAAGGAACATGCAATAGAAGCATAAAACATTGTACTTACAGTCTAGTTAACTTCTGTGTGTTCTGAAAAAGCAGCTCCGGAAGAACTTGCAGTTTATTCTTGTTCAGACGCCTAAACAGTTACAATTAAAATAAAAAAAAATAGATTATCTTCCCATTTGAGAAGCTTATTCTATTATGCATCAACACACGAAGCTCCCATTGCATTCAACCTTATGCTATGAACTCAGCAGAGAATGCTTTGTGCCTGTTATTTGTACACGAGCCGAACAGATTATGCCATCTGTAGACCACCTGCTTATGTTCTTGAGGTAAGGAGTCAAGTGACAGTCACCACAAAGTTTGAATGTTTTAATATACACAAGTATATTTTTTTTATTTTCTCCCAGATGCCTCCTGAGAGTGAATCCCATGGCCCCGCCGTCAGCTTTACTGCTCCAAGGAAGTGTTACCAGAAGGTATATGGATTTTCTCTCTCCTCCTAAAAACACAGGCATGGTAAATTGAGCTTGGCCAACCTAGATTATGTCCAGATAAGTTATTAATTCTACACTATACACAGAGGAATTTGTTTGCTTGGGTTTGTTGGCTTTTTTTTAAGTACTACCACTTCACTTTGAGAATACGAGCACTTCTGTGGAACACGTACCTAACCAAACAACTGTATGGTGATTTGAAATAGAATTTTCATCTTAAGATTCTTCCCAAAACATTTCAGGGAACACCTTAATGTTCACAGGGTACTCCATTTTACTCCCTCATGGGGAAAAGTTTTGCACCCATGACCACAACTTGTTAATTTTAAGAAACTGTTACAAACTATTCCAGACTAGAAGCTTTAAAAAGCAGAGGCTTCCTCTCCTTCCTCAAAGGCACGACAGCCCTGCATAATCTAGAAATTCTGCTTCTAAGAAACAATCATTTTTTTGTTATCTAACAACAAAACCAGTTACTTTCTCTCAGAGACCTAATGAATGCTATTTACATCATGAGGTTGACCTCAAGTAATTATATTTGAGTGTAATTAGAGCCCACCGCTCTAAATAGGAAGCTGAATTCTCATATATCTTCATATATAAACTTGTATTTATGCCTCCTTTGTTCCCTTAGAATTTAACTTGGATAAAAGGCTATTTTTGCTGAAGTTTTCACCTCAGAAGACGCTTGGAACTTGCAGCCACCTTCTGATACTTTGCACCCAATATCTGGTTCCAGTTTTCTTGCACACTGAGTAATTTTGCTATCAGAATTCAAGAATTTTTTGATTTGAAAAGCCTTCCTCAGAGATCAAACTAATGTTGGGGGGTTTCATATGGCAGAGTTTTCATATGGCTACCATATGAACACATCTTACAAGATAAAGGGGTGATGGAGGCAAGAGGAATATTAACTTCTCTTTCTGACACCTAGAAGAGATCAAAGGCTGCTTCTGCAAGCTTGCTTACAGAACCCAAGCTTTACACACACCACATGCTAACTGAAGCAGATACAAATATTGGTTATTTCACAGCCTTTTATCGACTCCCCAGTTACATTTCTGAAATAAAGAACCAACCAGTGAATGAAACACTGAACAAGGACATGAGATACTGTGTGTTAGTTTGCATTTAGGAAAGCTCCTTTTGAAGTGGATTCCCTTACCCATGCGGAATTTCACACTTGTATACTTAAACAAACTTAATCTTGTTTAAGTTAAGGTTGATAGTAATGCATTACTTAACCCTCATCAGATACATGTTTTGAGTTAAGCATGTTTATACTCCAGAATAGTTGATGCACTTATCAGAATGAAATACAAAGCAAAAATTACTCATGAAAAGAGAGGGCTTAGGACTCATCAGCTCCATCCTCATTCATCAAGACTGTCACTACTTCTCAGAAAACACTAAACATGTTGTGCTTATTTATCCAAGAGAATGAAAAAGGCTGCCAGGGAAGTGCATCTACTCCACATAGCTGTCTAATGTTTACTACTGTGTCTGATCCTCACTTGAACTCTCGCAACATACATGCAATTTACCCACCATCATTCCAAAGTCATCTGACTTATCTCAAAGCAACATCCAGGGGATGTTTTAAGGATATTCTTATCTCTACTTGCAAGGATCTCACAAATGCTGAAGTTATGCTTATGGTTTTAAGCCACAGAAACTAAGCAAAATCAGACTGAATTTCTAGAACTGGACATTCCACACCAATCAGCAGACAAGATAGATTTTGCAGCAAAATTTTTGTAGTAAGCCTTTCCGTAGTAACAAAAACCGGTACTTTCAACATCAGAAAGTTTACAACCCAAGAACTCAAACCTTTACAATTTGCAGTCATACAAATAAATTGGAGGAAAAAAAGCAGCTAACAGCCATTTTTTTTCCTCTAACATCTCAAATTAATCCAGATGATTAAACATTTTAGATTATTCCCTGTTATTTGTAATACACTGCCCTGACCCGTCATGGATCAAGGATCAAGTCTGCATTTGCCCTTTTAAATTGTCATAAGCATTTTAAGACTTCACCCTGACATTACCTTAGCATTGACTTTCCTTCAAGCATCATATGAAGTAAAGTCCACACAAGGACACTTAAGTTTCCATTGTGACCTACTGTTCACTAGGCACTAAACGTTTCATACTGGTCCCAATTTATTAATATTTTTAGCATCTTGTGATAAAGTAAGTCTTGGTGGTCTTTGACTGCAGTAGCAAGCCAAATCCATCTATCAACAGCAATAACTTCATGATATTTTTCCTTAGCCTAAAGTCACGTACGCTTGACTTTCAAAATAACCCATCCATACAGGTTACTGCTCCTACGCACACGATACTGTCCTGAAAATACTGAAAGGGCACAGGACTCCTGCCACAAACAGAGCTTGCAGCTAGTAAGGCAAGGCTATGCTAGTGACTGCTAACTAAGTCTGAGGTAACAAGAAACATTTGAAGAGTCCACAGCTACTGATGTCTTGGTTCAAGTTACAGGACGCTCCAAACATCCCTTCCATCACGCCCCAAGATTTACTTCAAGTTGGAATGTCTGCCAAAAGTCATTCAGTTTGATTCTCAGGGGAGCTCACAGAATGAACAGGGTTTTGTTCCTCTTGAACATCACCTACTGTATTGAAATACCTTCTACTGCAATACTCACCTAAACATAAGACTAGATCACCTCATATAAACTTAAATGTATCCTGCAGCAAGTATGTCTAACATGCTCATATTTATTATGTGCCTGAAAGCCACCAATAGCCCATGAAAAAACCCAGTTACACTTCTTGTTCCTCTTCCTGGGCTGGAGGGAAAGGCCATTAAGAATTTCTCAGTACAGAAGTATCAAAGTACAAGACAGGATGTTTTTAAATCCTACAGAAGAGACATAGAAGCATTTAAAAATTATTTAATGAAAAGAGCAAATGTTCTGAATGGTCATTTATAAGCACTGCTTCCTCCAGTTTGACAGGTAAGTGCCAAACACGAGCAAAATGTAGTGGAGTAGTTCCTAGCACATCATTTGACAAGAACTTCACTTGATCTTCACCTGTCCGTAAGCTCTAGGACAAATAATGAAGCTTGGCATGCAAGGTGAGGCAAACACGAGGAGTGCCAGCACAGGCAGGGCAAGCTCTGATGTCTCTCTTCCTGGGGGGAGCTTCACAGCACAGCCTGAGCACACTTGAAGGAACCCCTTGTGCAGCAGCCCCTGCACACACGACAAGACCCAATGAGTGGTGTAGAAATTCAGGCCTAAGGCTGCTACCTCTAAGAGCCTTTCCTCATCATGCCACTGCCTAAATCTTAATTCTGCCAAGCGTGTTTCACTCTAATTATAACAGTATTTCCACTTGATGGGAAAAACTGAAGCCACATACTACAACAAAATTATCACAGTCTGCAAATGCTCATAAACAAAATGAGAGAAAATCTTGTAAAATAATTTTGCAGACATTGCTCTTGTGATTGCACCGCATTAAAAAAATATAGATAACCCTGATTCTCAAGTAGTTACTTAACGTAGAAGTAACATCAAGATACAGGACCTGAAAATGGGATTTAAAATCCAAGCTATTTCTGCAACTGCAACCAGCTATGTCATGAAGGAATGACACCACAGTTTTGAGAATCTAAACAAATTCACAGTACACTAGAAACAGAAAATATTATTTACATTTTCTGACCAGCAAAATCAGGCCAATTTTGATGGTCGCACCCATTCCTTTGCACTGTTCAAACTGGAACACCACCTGGGACTCCTAGCACACCCCAAATGAAAACTTGGATGGGTCCTCTTTTCTCAAGATAGAAACACATCTGCCACAGAATCCGCACACACGGCACCAACCACCCCAGACCAGCACTGAGGCACACCCGGAGGGGAAGGAATCTGGGGCCCAGAGCCAGGCAAGATCTGCTCCAGGTTATTTGACCTGGGCCTGTTGGATGAGAAAGCAGTCTCTCAAGTATTTTGAATTGGATGTTTTACAGCTAATAAGACCAGCGAAGTATTCCGGGAATTTGGCGCACTGGGCAGAATGATGCACAATCATCTAATGCCACGGAACAGCTGAACTGCAGCGCTGGATGAGGAGCAGCTCTGGGTGTGCACTGCATGGCGTCCAGACTAATAAAACCTCCTGCAAGATGAAATACTGCACAGAGAGGATCTCCAGAAGCCTATCAGCTCTGGCAATACCTGCACTGAGTCAAACTTATTGAATCTGATTACACACATGCTGACTGTACAGTCAATCTCTACACACTGCAGCTCCCCACATCTTCCGGATTATTTTAACCGCTGCTACGCCTGGACAATAGAACTTTGCACCTGATGTTTTGTTATCAAGTCTCTACATGTGACCCCTAAACCTGACCAACCACCAGCTGTGCACAAAACTTCTCCAAGTGTAAGCAACGGGCTTCAGGAGTCCACACATCACCTCCAAGGCATCCATGTAAGGTGACCACCCTAGCACAAAGTCCTCCCTCCTAGGCTCAAATTTATGTTCACCTGTTCTTCTGTTGGAAGATGTTTAGAAAGCTGTAAACAGTAACAGCTAAAAACCTCTACTTCCATATGCAGGAATTCACTAGAGAAGTGAACTACTCTTTCATCTAAAGTTACTGTAAATCATTGCCACACTCAGTAAGATTGCTTAGAATATTAAAAAACTCAGTCTAGGATATAAGCTTAAGTAGTGTTTAATTGTTTGGATAAAATACAGTTTCACCCCCTTAAAACCCCTCATAGAGAACCAGACACCCAAGTCATTCAACTGTTCTAATGATCTTACACAGGAATACAGGTGGAAAACTTCAGTGTATGAAGTACTGGAGTATTGGAGGAACACTTCCATAAAAACCTTTCACATTCTGTATAATGATTTTATATAATATATCTGCATAATATCTCTGCCCACCACAATAGTTATAACTGCTTTATGTAATAAAGCTTCATACTTCCGATGTGCCCATGAGTTTTTAACAAGAGCAATTCCTTCCTTCAACTCCACAGCCAGCAAGACACATCAGCATTATTTTGTAAGATCTATCAGGTTATTTGTTGACTATTATTCTGGAGATCACATAACATTATTTTCAAGGCAGATATCAAATAAGATAGGCATGAAGGAAAAGAGCTACAATGATAGGTTACCTCCAAGAAGGTAGCTAAATACTGGTGAGCTATATATACTAAGAGACTCAGTTAACAGTCTGATTAAAGGGCTGATTGACCGAAACAGTAACTCAATCACTTAAAAGCAGAGAGGGGGGGAAAAACTCAAGTCACATCTAGGATGGCAAGAAAAAACTGTGAGAGACCCCCCCCAAAAAAATAAATTAATCAGAAAATGAGTATTAAAACAATTAAAACCCAAGAGGCTTACCTATTCTTCCCTGAAGACAGTCAATCTTCCACAGCATCACCAGGGACTGTACACTGCAACTAACACCACTGAGATTTTTGCCTGTGCTGGGATGCAAGTTGGACTCGGGAAGATAAAACCAACCGGTTTTAACCCTTCCTTGGATTTCTAACCTCTTAACTCTACCTGACAGGAGCAACCTTAAGTTGCTACTCAACTGATACTTACATCTGCCAAAGACTATATTACAAATGTCAACAGTAATTGGAAAGGAAAAGAGTCAGAAGGTCACAAGCAGAGGCTAAAGAGGACTCCTGTGAGGGCCCAAACCGGACAGGATGCTCACAGGTGACCTGAAAAGGTGGAGGGGACGACATGATTTGTTGGTGATATGAAGTAAAGGCTGACTACAAATGCCAGCAAAGAGGGTATTGGGTGCCTAGATGGCAAAGAGACCTTTATAATTCAATGCAGGGAAACCCTAAAAATCCATTTCCTTGTGTATCTCTTCAGTCTCCAACCTGGAAATCACTCCTCGGGAAGCAGACCCATGAAAACACCAGCTGCTCTGTAGAAACTCACAAAGCAAGTATAACAAATTGGAAAGAATAATGGATACCATGATTATTTCTTTGTATAAACCCATGGTGCATCCACATGTTGAAGACAGAAAACTTTTGGAATTTCCACCTCAAAGAAAGGATCCATCAGGTTCGGAGAAAAATGGCAAAGATCATCTGAGTTACACAGCAGCTTCAATATTGGAAAAACTTATCAAAGGCACTCCTCACATGGAAAACAGCTGAGGGAGAACACACTAAAGGCCTCTACACTTATGAAGCAATGGGAGGTGATAAAACACAGTTCTCATCCTTTGTAATACAAGAAAAAACTTGGAAGTATCAAAATGTTGTCGGTAGCTTCAAAACACAAATGGCACTTCATTTGCCAACACTCTACAATTAAGTTGTGTAACAACTGATTGCATATCTTCAGTTACAAGCTTGTGGGTATGGAAGACAAACAAAAACCAAAAAACATTAAGTAATATGACTTCCAAAGATCCAGTTAATCATTCCAGTCGTCCTGGCCACAACATAATTTATATATTTCTTTTCCTTCATTTGCTCTTCCTGAAAGAGTTTTAACTGGGGACATTATACTGGCTGGCTCACGTTTTGGGTCTGAGCTTGTATGGCCATTATCCTTTGGTAAGTTTATTTTTCTAGTCGATTTCATCAGGAAAGACTTAAACTCGATACTACAAGTTTTCATTTATACTAAGCAATACTCTGCAAAGGTTCCGAAGTTTGAGCCTTCTGAACAAATGCAATATGCTCCCAAAGTAAGGCTTGAGACACCTATTTGAACATCAAGGAGCAAAGTAACAGATTTGCCGTTACAGCTGCAATCCAGAGACAGGTATACACGTGCACGTGTTTACAAGAGGATGCATGCTTATCCACACAGCTACACACATCTTGAGGAACATTCCTTCTAACTTTATTTAAGCCAAACCCCTTGTGTGCCAACTTTGATACCCTCAACACACCTCCAAATAAGATCTGTTGCTCCTCCTGGTTACATGGGATGCTAACCTCTCTACTTCACAGCTTTGCAGTGTTACACATCACATTTCTTGCTTTATGATTTGCATTAGCTAAAGGCAGGTTTATAGAATGTGAGCTTTAAATGTCACAAGAAGTACACGTGCAACACTGTCCTCCAGTTCATTACTGTTTTCTTCAGGGTAGCCACCCACAGCATCAAACATGCTGTTTAAACCAAGGACAAATACACTTTTTTCACTTCCCAAATATCTTTTGCTCATACACATAAGAAGTGCCAGTTTCTCCCCATGCTCCCTCAGCCCGCTGCCCATTTAGCGGCGTCTGTGTCCTGCAGGCAGAGGGGTAGAGGGAAACAACTCGCACGTCAATCACGGACTATCAAGGGCCCTTAAAAAAACAATGGAGAAGTTATTAACTGTGAAATTCCTACCTTCCTGGCTCCAACCAGGCTAACAATATTTCTTCCTCTGTCTGAAACTTAACTGTTAAGATTCCCTTGACTGTTAAAAAAACAGCGTAAGAAACAACTGCTGGAGCTTGGAAAGATGCAATAGGATCAGCCTAAAGCTCAGATGTTTATCAGAACCATTCTATGGAATAAACAAAGGAAGACCTACACTTTACAAGGGTTATTTTTACCTTGATTATATTATTGATTTAGTCCATTTCCTGGTTTCTGGTTCATTTCTGGATGTGTAAAGAACCTCAATATTGATAGGAAAACTTTCAAGTTGTTTTCAAGCCAGAGGTCATGTTTTCCTGGAGGCTAAACTTCTTTGAGGTACTGACTCGAGCTGTGTCCCTCCCATTTACACAATGGGAAGGGTACTGGTTTGGGTAGTGTCATCTCATCGAGTTCCACTCACAAGAAAAGCAAACTGCAGCTAAATCTAATCTCTATCACAGACCTGATGAGTATAGATGGAAAAGAATAAGATGCATATGGAAGCACAACCATTAACTTCCCAGGTATTTACCCTTTCTGCAATAGAGGACAACTGAATTATGGCAAAATAACTGTTTTATTTTTTTTTAATCTGCCACTTCAGCCACACATCCTAAAGACTTGAATTTGCTCAGTTTACAGCCATTTTTGTCTTTTTATTTTTCCCCAAGAAGAATCTAAACCAGATTCTTTGCTATGGCAAACTATGAAGGAGAAAGTAATTTCAACAACCATGGAGGGAAACGTCCCTTCCCCTCCTCAAGGCTCATGGCACCATCACAGGACTTGAGCAAGTTCACAAGAACTTCAGAGGTCTGACAGATTGGCAGCATTAACAGATTGTACTAAACACAACTGTATCCAGTATTTCGAGAAGCAGCTTTTTCAGCTACATGCTTTGCTCTTGCAGCAGCAGAACTTCCAAGAAAACAAAAAAAAAAGGAAAACCCAACCCCCCTTTTCTGTAAAGTCACAGCAATGGGATGCTCACTGCCTGAGAAATTTCCTCCACGCTCTCTCCAAAGGACCCGAGAGGCGCTCACCTCCTTCCCATGGAGTAGGTAGTCAACGTAAAAACCCAATGGAAAAGCCACGCAAGCATTATTTATTCCAACTTGGCAGTTGGGTAATTTTGCGAGAATTTCTCATTATACTGACTTTTTAAAATTTTGAATACCATAACATCAGTAAAATATGGTTCATGAAAACAACACAACAGAAATCTCTCAAACACATCTTCGCTTCCCAGTTAAAATGTCTTCCAGTATTACACCTAAAGCAATTCTTGTAAATTCTAACACACGTTCCACTCAAAAGTTTAGGTTTATACACAGACCATGATGTCAACTGTCCACCTGATTCATCTCTCTTGGAAAATAGCAAGTGTCTGATTTAAACCCCATGAAACTGTGATAGGCACTGGACTCCAAACTCTGCATCTGCTTTTCTACTCGGCATCAACAGCTTTACTACCAAAGTACTGCACGCTTGTCATGAAGCAAGTGTGTGTTCCTTTCCACGCAAGTATAATAAGTTTCAAGTTGGATTTAGCATCTATATTGATATTACTACTTGACATACAGCTCATTCTCCATGAGAAAAATCAAAATCACAGTGCTTTCCAATTTGTAAAACAAGCAGCTTTACGGGAGCAGTCCTGATACCTCAGCCTTTATTATCCAGAAATTATCAAAGTAACCTTGTGTTCAGTCCCCAATTTTGTCATTTATATTATTATTTCACACTCAAAACATCTGGGTCTCATTTTTGGCAATAAACAAGCTAGCTTTTCTCCTTTGTTATTAGGGCTTCTACGGCATTGTCCTTGGAGAACAGCCTCAGGGAACATGATGTAGTTGAAGTAGTTTCTAAGTTACTTTAAGGGAGCAGCAGTTACTTCACAAGCTTGGGTGGAACCAAAAAACAATAAAAAAGAATTAATGCATAACAGGAAACAGGGACAGAATGACAGGAGTTACTGAACTCCACGGAGTTACTACACTGACTCGGGAAGCAGTAAAACGGGAGCACAGACAATTTCATTCCATGGTTTCAGCAGAAAATCCTATTAGCATCAAGAAATATGTTGTGGTCATTCATGTAACTTCTTCCTTTGCTTTGTATCACTTCCTTTTTCCAAGGGAAAACAGTCAAGAGACAGCATCCATTAAAAAAGTCAACTTTGTTCATTGCTTTCTGTCAGCACCTCTTTGTACTACCACCCTAGGAAATGAAGCTGGACAATACATAAGGCAATCTCAGTACGGTTGCGAGGAGGAAGCCCAGTCCAGCCGTACTACAGGGTTATAGCTTGGAATAACTCAACTTCTGAAATTCCCCAAGATGTCAGTACAAAAGTGCTTCCAAAAACTGTGAAAGATCCCAGTGCATGTTGCTAAGGGACTGATTTTTGAGGGAAAACTGTTTACAGCAGTTACAACTTCGAGATGCCTTATTACAAACATAGCACACTGGGTGGTCCTGGATCACATTTTCAAAGCTGTCAGAAATAATAACCTTTATTATTAACTTTGTTAGACTGAAAAATATTATCTACCCTCTATCATAAGCAGACTACATGTCTTTGTACAAAAACCAGCATATAAACTGGCAATTCTCTAACGCTTTTTAGTTCTCAGTATAAAAATCCCTCTTTTCTGTGTGTGTATTTAAGGATTTGTTCATATGAAAAAATCTGACATGAATATGGAGGCTGGAGCCAGTATGTCAGCATCATACACACATGTCCTCTGGCTAGGAACAAACTAGTAACATAAGCAAACAAAGTATGAGGAACAGGTTTAAATTGCAGCGTTTTCCCAAGGCCAACGTGAAGGAACAAAAAAGTCTAGTAAGATTGATGTATGCATTGAAGACTGAGATCAATGCCCTGCATCATACAGAAATGGACAGAAGTGAGAGTACCAACTTCATTGAAGAACCAAACAGAGAATCTTAATATCAGAGAGTGCTTATTAACAACATCAGCTGCAAGAAAAACCTACAAATCCAGAAGTATCAAGCAGAAGTCCATGGACAAACTCTTAACTCTCTACCACATTCAAAAAAACAAGCAGTTCAACTTATACAGGCAGTTTAGACACAACACGACAGTTTTTCTTAACTATCCTTCAAGTAAACCCTTTGGGATGCTCTTGGCAGAAGTTGTCTGCTCCTCAGCTTCTGCAATCCTTCTAGTAAGGTCAGATCTAAAAAAAAATCATCTAGAAATTCAGACAAAATCTTCCAATTTTTGAATCTTCAAAACCCTAACACAGAATGAGAAAAACCGCAGTTACTTTCTCATCCTCCCTCCACAGCCCACGTGAAAGCAGCAAGAGTTGATGCAAGGAACATAAAGAAACTTCTGCAGTATCCCCAAGTGTCACCATTTTTAATATTTGATCCATTTCTGTAAAAGCAGTACTAGATGTCTTAAAGAAATTATTTTTTTACATCAGAGTAATCTCTCCAGGTCAGGACTAAAACCCTATGAAGAAAACAAAGCAAATTTTAGTGTGCACATCTTCAAGCCACATTGCCCCTGCTGACAAGACTTAGAAGTTTATATTAATCCAACTAACCATTTCCAGAAGTCAGAAATAGCTGTGAATAATTAGCAAGAAAACTTGCAAGTAGGTCTACTATTGCAATTTTTACCAGAAGAAATAGAACACTTCTTCTATTTGATCTGTTTTAATAACTCGATACCAGCCCAGCTCAGCACACCTCTCCATATATAGTAAAGAATGCTTCTGTGGCAACGTGCTACTCCTTCCTCCCTGGGGCTGTATGCCAAGCAGCACTATTCAGAAAGGAAGACTAGCAGAATCATCTCCTGCCTGAAGTCAGACTTGATGCTTAACAAAGGAGGTGTCCTCCAAAGCCAACAGGACTGTCATAATTAAGGGGAACAAAGAGCACACTGTACTTAGTGACTTAAATTTGAGAACCAAAAAGCAGCCTTTATGGCTGCTTTATCACAAGTGTGTGGAAATTATCTACCACAACTCCTTCAAAGAATATTTCCTCACTGGGAAGCCACAAGGAGTAACCAGACACAAAAACCTGTTGTCATTAAAAAAACTCTTATCTAAAAATTGAGAGCACCCAATTTCTCTGATAGTGGCCTCTGATCCACTTTCCTAACAAGTTATTAAATGGAAGGCATCAGTTTTTCTGAAGTGCTTCAGTACCTAGCAGTTCCCCCTTTTCTCTTGCATTCCTAATAGACTTAGGATAGAAACATATACAGTTGGAGAGATACGTAACTGTTCAAGACAAAAATCCCAATGTATACCTAACACCAGTAAGAACTGCACACACCCTCAAACTCTCTCCTTGGGAACTTCCTACTGCAACAACTTGAGACACAGGGAAAGATCTAGAAAAGGAATCATCTCCCAGCAGCTGCGAATGTTAACACAAAGGAAGTTAACTCGAAGCCAGCATGAATTAGTTTGTTCTGTAATGAAGGCTGCAGCTTCAGGTGAGCTAAAATTCAATGGACACAGTTAAAATGCAGCTGTGACAGAGGAAAAGGAGAGGATCAAGACTGCACTCGTGCAACCAATGACAGAAAGGCTTGAACATCTACATAGTCATATATTCTACAAGAAGAGAAGTTAAATACTTTAAATTCATGATTGTTTCATTCATGAGAAGGATTATTTAAGGACTGCTGTGCTTGGCAGCATGAAGTTCAGCCAGTAACACTTAGGGTATTTCTAAGATGGCAAACAGTGTAACCCCTCTATTATGAGGAAGCTCAAAGGAGCAAAACTCTTGATAAAATTACTTAAGCTAAACAAAGTTCTTCCAAATTATTCCAGAGCACTGGTGCAGCAGCTCTTGCCCAACAGTAACAAAGACCTTTAAGTATTTCCTACAGATCCTGGAGAGATGACTGTTAAATCCTGAAGTGTTTTGCTAAATACTCCCATAAATCCTCAAGTATAAAAAAACCCCACTAAAATCAAACAAACAGGCCACAGGAAAAAAAAAAAACGTTTAAAACCTCTGATGTAATGGTCAATGCTGATCAGCTGCTCCAACTGAATTATGGTTGCATTGTAGTGGAATTATTATTGCATTTACTTTACAACTATCACTTGTGGAAGCTTAAGAATCCTGAGGTTACAGAACCTCTTGTCTACGTAAATGAGACCCAAATTTGTTTTTCCATGAGTTCTTATGGGTCAGCGACCTGCTATGAAACTGGTTTTGATGAGGTCAAGCTCATTTATTTTCACATTGTTAAAATAAACATCTTTGTTTTGTAGTCCTGGTCAGCTGTACTAATGCAAACCAAACCCATTTCACTGAAGCATGCATCCTGCTTTCTTGCTAGCTGCCCTCTGCCTCTCTGGCACTTCTGTGTTTGGATTCCTCCTGTGCAGACCTACTGACGGAGCTGC